>OZ012709.1:27633996-27736496 GCA_963942595.1 Cylloceria caligata | reverse complement strand
CCACTCAAAGCACTGTGATTTACGAAGAGCATGCTCACCGTAAGCTTCGACAAGTATTCGATGCTATTCTGCACCAGTTTTCTTCAAATGGTAACAGAAAATCAATGCTGTCCGCAAATCATAGTTTCCAGGCACAAAATTCGACATGTTCAACGCTATTACAAACTATGCTGTTGTATGAAAGTTGTATTGATGTTAACAAGGAAATGGCGCCAATGACGCGGTTTGACGGTAACTACATTGGCAGCTAGGGCTATCTATGGGCAAATTCCGGTTTCATATTTATAGACCTGGTACATCCTTAAGCGAGATGCCGTCCAAGACATACAGATCCCCCACACAAACGAAAATCCAGGATAACGAATGATCACGCACTCAACAATGTGTCAAAAATAATAATATTCTAAAATAAATAACTCTCAATTATTTAAGAAAAAACAATTTGCGACATGGTCCATACCGAATTAATCCCACATATACACGAATCACATAGCAAAATGAAGGACTAACGCGAGTATGACTTTACAATAAACGAAAATTAGAATATGACTTTTTCTCATCTCGCGATCGACTTCAAGAGAAACCGTTCTTAACGTTTTTTGAACACTGACTCTACATTGTGTATTCAACGAAGATGATTTTAAATAGACTAAGTTGCCGAAAACGGATGTGTAAATCTGGTGACAGTAGTGAACTCAATTGTACATGAAGTCTGTATACAAATCATTTATTAAACAACGCTTCACAATGCACCTGCTGCATGTAGTAATAACAAATAATAATACACACAAAAAATACCAAAATACTGAATGTTGAAGTGACCTGTCACTTTGACGGTGTGTGCTAGTATATGAATCTATTTGATCAGACGCTAAGGTAGAGTGCACTAGTATACTGAGTGAAGTCCCACACACACAGGTGATGATGAGTGAGACTAATTGAGCGAAAACAATTGTAATTATTGACTGAGTGAGCTGCAACCACGATTAAGCAACCGCGAGAGTGATAGCCGCCACGTAGCACGAGAACAATTAGTTCACTTCTCTCAGATTTGAGACACTGATAGTATTAATAAATTGTACTGATGATTTAGACCCAATGAATTGCACAAATTTGAGTTGAAGTTTGATTCGAGTGGACGCCTGAACACGATAGAAATCGAGACGTAAAGTTTTGATATTGGTGATATCGGTTAGTCGCACAAACCAGTGAGCGCGCGCATGAGCAGATGGAACAAAATGAGTAGAACTGCGTTGGTTGGGTGACTGCGTGGATCAACGTTGCGCTCCCCACTCATCGAGTGATGGATACGAGGATCGTATGATAAGTACCTGGTATCGGCAAGAGATGATGCCACTAATATTAAATCAAAGCTATTTTTCGTAAGTGCCACTTTTCAAATGTTTACTATAACATTTTCAGCCAGCTGCCTCTTTCAGTTTGTGTTTGACAGCGATTGAAAGCGAAAAACTTTTATTGATATTTTGACAAAAATGGAAAAAATTGAGTATCGAGCAGTCATATAATTCTTGTTTTTGAATAAGAAAACGAATGATGAAAAAAAAGTAGAATTAAACGAAGTTTATTGGGACTCTGTTCGCAACAATAAAATATTCGACAGCTGAATTTAAACGCGGCCGTACAAGCATTTGTGATGAAGAACGTCCATGTCGCCCAAGTAAGGTCACCATACCAGAACTGATTGAGAAAATCCACGATATGGTAATGAATGATGTGAGATTGAAAGTGTGTGAGATTGGTGAGGCTGCGGACATCTCAATCGAACGAGTACAGAAAATGTTGAAAGATCATTTGAATATGAGAAAGCTTTCCGGAAGATGGGTGCCGCGATTGCTCATAATTGACCATAAACGCACACGTGTGACAACTTGTACGGATTTTTTGGCGATGTTAAAGCGCAATCTGAAGGACTTTTGGCATCGATTCATAACTGTGGACGAAACATGGATCCATCACAGTACACCAGAGACCAAGGAACCGTCGAAACAGTAGACTTCTCGTGGCGAATCGGCACCGAAGACGGCCAAGGCGACATTATCGACCCAAAGGATTATGGCCACAGTTTTTCGGGATGCACGCAAAATAATCCACAAAGATTACCTTGAAAATGAAAAAAAAAACTTTTACCGGCGAACATTATTCCAAATTATTGGATCATTTCAACGACGTTTTGAAGGAAAAACGCCCGCATTAGGCGCAGAATAAAATGCTCTTCCACCAAGCCAATGAACGGGTGCATACGTGTGTTGTCGCATAGCAAAATTCCATGATTTAGGATATGAATTGCTTCCACATCCACCATATTCTACAGTTTCAGCCCTCTGCTACTATTTCCTGTTTCCGAACTTGACGAAATGGCTTGGCAAAAAGAGATTTAGCTCTGATAATGAGGTCATCACTGGAACGAACGTTCATTTTAAAGGGTTGGAGAAATCGTATTATTCAGAAGAGATCCAAAAGAACGTTTGACTGATGGATCGAGCTAAAAGAAGAATATATTGAAAAATACAATGAATTTTGCCCCAAAAATATTTTGTCTGGTCAAGGCTAGATACTTATCATACAACCCTCGTATAAGTTGACCGGGAAGGTGCTGCCCCTGGTTGTATTTTTGGTTGATTTTTTAACACTGAGCATACCCGGCAACTCCGAAACCTACGTCGACACGGCAATTTAACAAGGAAAAGAATAGAACTCACACATTGATATTTTACGATAACGGTCTCGTACGATAAATACTCCGCGTACAATAAACGGTAGCGACAGGACCAAGCTCTATTTAATGTCAAGTACGCAAGTTCTTTAAAACAAAGCACAATCAAAGACCGAAGAAAAAAATTACAGGGCTGTCCAGAACGAAGACGAAGTCGTGGCGTAACTTCATCTCCTATATTCCTTCAGGACAGCATACTCCGCGAAGCTCCACGACCTCCTTACTTGACGTAAATTAGGAAAAGCCTAGAGTACCTGACGCCGCTCTCGTCGGCGAACCCTGATCTCTATGACTGAAAATGCTAATTGTGAGAGCTTTTGCATAGAGAGCTGGAAAACGTATACGATCATACTGATCCCAAATATAGATAAAGCTAAAAAAGCAAGTCACTATAGGCCAATTAAGATGTTGTCATTGTACGAGAAAGGGCTTGAATTAGTTTCTAAAGAATCAAATTGAAATGTACTTCGAAGCGAATAAAGTCATAACGCAGCACCAATCAGGTTTTAGAAAACAATATTCGTATGAAACGGCGATTCAATCTATTGTAGACGAAAGGAAATTAAACATTGGTGAGGGAAAATATGTAGCAGTGATGTTAATGGACTTAAAGCGTGGTTTTGAGACAGTGGACAGGGAAATATTGATAGATAAACAATACCAGTATGGAATTATTGGAAGGGTATTGAAATGGTTTCGTTCGTACTTAAGGAATAGAAAACAACGAGTTCGATGAATTGTCTAAAATTATTAGTATAGAATATGGGGTACAACAAGGGTCTGTACTGGGACCCTTGATGTCTATTATATATATACATTATATACTAGTACTAGGTGTACCCATTAATAATGGGGATTATTTTCAATAGATGGAACACGTATACTGATATACTATTTTGCTGTATATATGCTACTATATTGTATTGACAATAAGCTTAAAGACTTCATATGTGAAATGTTCTGAAGGTGTTGACATCATATTTTTACGCTTAAAAATGTCAAATTTCGTGCCAAAAAGGAGCAATTGTGGGAAGGTTTAATTCATTACGTTATTTCAAAGAAAAGTGCTGCTGAAAGTTATCGTTTACTTCGAGAAGCTTATCGTGAACATGCTCCGTCTCAAAATACTTGTGGACGCTGGTTTAAATGGTTTAAAAGTGATGATTTCGATGTGAAAGACAAAGAACGTCTAGGTCAACCGAAAAAGTTTGAAGATCAACAATTATAAGCAGTGTTAGATTAAGATGCATCTTAAACTCAAAAACAACTTGCAGATATATTAAACGCTGCTTAGCAAATAATTTCTGATCATTTACAAGCAATAGGAAATATTTTAAAGGAAAGAACATAGATGCTACCCCAACTAAACGAAAGACCAATAGAAAATCGAAAAGTCACCAGTAAAATGTTGCTTCAACGGCACGAAAGAAAGTCTTTTTGCATCGAATTGTGATTGGTGATAAAAAGTGGAACGTAGAAAATCATGGGTTGATCCAGGCCAACCATCAATATCGACTGCAAGGCCAAATCGCTTCGGAAAGAAGACTTTGCGTTTGATGGGATCAGGTGTATTATGAGGATCAGGTGAAACCGGTATTACTGATCGCTACCGACAACAAATCAATTTAAACCGCACTTTGATCGTAAAACGACCAGAATGGGTCAGAAGTTACCGTTAATTTGAGTCCTGGTGAGCACAGAAGGTTGAGAAGGTCCAGTGAAAAGCTGTGAAAGCCCGAGAGTACCGAGAATGTGTGTGCTGTCCTGGCGGTTTTCACGAAAAGTGTCAACTTTTTCAACATGGCTGCGTGATACGAAAGCGTCGTTGAGCGCTGGAGTCAAATGAGTGAGATAGCCGGTGAGCGAAGCCGAAGTCAAGCGAGAGAGACAACCTCTCGCTTAACGCGGCATGCATGCGAGCCACGGCCTCGGCTCTGCGAGGCCCGGTCTCGGCTATCTCCGGCATAGCCGAACGCAGCATGCTACACCGCAGCAACAGGTCAACGCACGGCGAATATCGATCGCCGTGCGCCAGCTGATTATCCAACACGGTCATATTGCAATGCAATCGGTACACGACGGTAGAGATATGCTCCAAGCGATGCAGTTTATGTTTGTAAGGCAGAGAATGCACTATAATATAAATGAGTTTATTTTTCAAACAGTAAAGAATCAATTACCGCTGGAATTAAAGAATAGACTGCAAATAGTAGGAACGAGGAGTGGTAGAACAATATGATAAGTTTGAGATATTATATATTATAATACAATTTAGGCGAACACGAAGTGCTTAAAAGAGTAGGTACTATGAAGGAGTGAGAATGTATAATGCATTGTCAGCTGACGTAAAAGGCTGTGAAAAAATTAAGCAATTGAAGCGAATGTTAAAACAATATGCTTTGCCAATAGGGAAGTAAGTGTTAAGTACGAGTCAGACAGAACACGTGTACTATTATGTACAACAAATAGCTGAGGAAGCTAATGAAGATCTCTGTATACCAGGTGTACAAGTATGAAATGCGGATTTTTTTCTAAAAAAACATGTCAAATTCGGAAGAATAATAAAAAGTACTGTATTCAAAGTATGCTCCACCGCTTGTTATACATTTTTGCCATCTTTCGGGCAATTTGTGAATACCACGCCAATAAAAATCTTCCCCTTTTGCTGCGAACCATTCATCGAGCCATTTCTTCACATCTTCGTACGAACCAAAGCGTTGCTCAGCAAAAGCGTGACCCATCGATACAAACAAGTGGTAATCGGAAGGAGCCAAGTCTGGTAAGTAAGCCGCATGGAGTAGAACTTTCCAGCTGAGTGCTTCCAACGTGTCGCGAATCGGTTTTGCCGTATGTGATGGAGCATTGTCATGAAGAAAAATGACTTTGTATTGCCTCTTTCGGTATTCTGGCCTTTTTCAAGCAGCGAACGGTTCAAATCGGTCAATTGTTATTGGTAACGTTTAGTATTAACCGTTTGCCCGGGTTTTAACAGCTCGTAATAGACCACGCCCCTCTGGTCCCACCAAACACAGAGCATTGTCTTTCTACCTAAGCGATTCGGTCTTGCGGTTGATGTGGATAGTGCGCCTGGGTCTACCCATGATTTCTTACGCTCGGGATTCTCAAAATAAATCCACTTTTCATGCCCTGTAACTATGCGATGCAAAAACGAATTCCTTTTATACCGAGCAAGCAAAATGTCACATGTGTTTTTGAGCTTTTCCTTTTTCCCTCTTTCAACTCATGTGGTACCCATCCACCGATCTTCTGAATCTTTCCCATCTCTCGTAGCCGATTGGAAACAGCTTGTTGACTAACGCCCAATTGCTCGGCAAGTTATTTTTGTGTTTGCGAATCATCTTCGTCCAACAATGCTTGCAATTTCACAACTTCGTATTTTTTTGGCAGCTTTCCACGTTTCTTGTTTGCAATATCGAAGTCACCACCTTTGAGACCCCGAAACCGATGGAGCATATTCACCATAAGCTTCTCGGAGTTATCGGTATGATTCAGCGGTAGTTTTCTTCAAATGAAATCAAAAAATTAATGCTGTCCGCGAATGCTATTTGTTCGGTATAAATGTCGACATATTGAACACAACAATACAACACTATGCACAGACTTTTCCAATTTATCACACGTGCGCGTTTGCCACTTGTTGATGACACAATAAAATGGCGAGGTATCAAATCTTTATAGCACAAACTGCATTCGTGCACCATCTGTTGTCTGAAATCTGCATTTTATACTTGTACACCTGGTATACTCAGTGCTTTTGAGAGCGTTATTCGTATCCGCGATTGTTGAGACGCGGGGAAGAAACAGGACGTCACCTTCGGCGGCGCCACGTTTTAGCCTCGATTTCGTTATTCCTTCAGCTTGTACCGATTATGTGAGATGTTCCTTTATATGATATTTGTGGTGTCGTGGTTGTGAAACTCGTTAACTGAAACTGTTAGGCGTAGCGAAACTGTGACTACATACATTTGGGCGTTAAACGCTTTATTAATCGCAGAATCATATATTAGTCTATTATTGTTATTGACTATGTTGGAAAATCAGCTGACGCACGGCGATCGATAATCACCGTGCATCGACCTGTTGCTACTAGGTGATGTGCTGCGCTCGGCTGTCGTGAAGATAGCTGAGACAGCGCTTCGCAGGCATGCTACATAAGCAAGAGGCCGTCTCTCTTGCTTGACGTCAGCGTCTCACAACGACGCATTCATACTAATCAGCCATATTAAAGGTTTTTGACGCTTCTCGTGAAAACCGCTTGGACGGTTCCAACCACTGCTCTCACCTCAGACCATTTTCACCGATTTCTCAGGATCTACTCAACTCGGAAGTGCTCAACAGGACTCAAAATACATGGTGAGAGTGCACCGTCACAATTTACATAAATTCAATGATGGTGAGGTGGGGAAGTCTCAATTGTGCATCCTCATAAGTCTCATCTCGTGGCGTGCTTTGCAGCGTGGGCTACTTCACGTTTCACCTCACACAACTCGGCACGCAATTAATATTATTGTATGTGCAGCTTATTAAATTCACTTCAAATTCATTAGTATATTTTATTTATATTCTTTTTTTGTAGTCAAATCGAGTCAAAGGTGGAATAAAGGCTACTTTCTCTACCAACATCTTTGGTCTGGTTATTTCACACCTGTCGTGAGTGAAAACTCATCCCATTCCAATATATTTCAGATTCAAGAACACCAGGAAATCCTCAACAAATTATGTTTTCTATATTCGATTGGTGGTTTTGATAATGCTACATGTGTTAAATATGCTCTAGGTGAAATTCTTAGGTTTAAGTTTTTCTTATGTTATTGACATAATTTGAAACTATGCTTTGTTTTTGTTGTGGCACAGTACTCTGAGGGGGTTTAGCCCTATAGTACGAGAGAAACATCTCACACACACACACGCTCACACCCCCACACAAGTGCGGAAAATGTAGAATATATAAGAAACAATCCCAAATAAATACTGGGTGGGTTATTACACTGAAAATGTGGAATATACGAGAAACAATCCGAAATAAATGCTGCGCGTTTGTGGCAGGATTCAAACTCGGGACCTTCGGATTACCGGTCAGCTGCTCTGACCACTGAGCTGCACCGTGCCGTTTACCACACCTAATTCGAATTACACTCATATATTGGATATTCCACCACGTTACTGTATACACATGTTTAGTGGACTTTATTTTGCCTTTATTTTAATGGACTATGCTCGCGAGCTAGTTGCAAGCACATTAAGTTTTTCTAGAAACTTCTCGATACATGGCCGATTCGTTTCACTTGGTTAATATCTTTAATTAAAAATTATTTTTATTGACTATTAGCATACGTATTTTGGCGGTTGAAAAAAGTGTTTTGTGGGTACGTCAAAAATAATTTTGTTATGGAACTGTGTTGAGAAATGAGGCGCAGACACCAACACTAGCGTTACTGGAGACGGTAGTAGACCAGATCAACGAAGTGCATGCGGATATCAGAAGGGAACACGAGCTCGTGGAAGGTTCATGGCCGGCTTCTTTCCTCGAGCACGAATACTTTTCTCAGAATTTGCAAATGGTCGAGGCGAAGCTAGCCCTGAATGGGCTATGAATTGTTGTGCGACAAGCCATGGAAGAGCTGTAGCAAACTTGTAGGCCTGCATTATCATCAACTCCACCAAGGTTACAGACGAAGCTGCTGGACATCAAGCTACCGACGTTCAAGGGCGAATATGCTTGATGTGCCAGCTTTTCGTGACGTGTTTGCGTCTTTCGTCATCTCTAACACTAGACTGGCTGACGTGGAGCGTCTGACGTATCTGCGTGTCTGCGTCTGTGACGCTGCGATACAGTTAATCTCTGGGTTTGCCCTCAACGGTGAATCATTTAATTTGGCTTGGGAGACTTTTACGTCTCGATATGAAAATAAGAGGTTCTTGGTGCAGGAGCGCTTGGACACGATCTTCAGTATGGCACCTGTCGTCGGAGATGCGAAGTCGCTCTCAACGAGCAATTTCTCAAGGAGAAATTGCGGGAGTGCGTGCTGGTGAGGCAACTAAACCAACAACTGGATCGAACCACTTGAGAGGCGTGGGAGACATCGGTGGGGCGGGCTCAGGAGTTCCCGATCTTCAGGCAAATCGAAAAGTTCATCGAGAACAAGGTGAGATGGTGGAGCCCACTCCAGCGCGATCAACCAGCACAAAACAGACATCTTCGAGGAACCCAGCTCCAGCGAAGGTTGTTGCTCAACGTGCTGCGGAGTACCACGTGTCATCGAACACAAGCGCGAACGTTGTGCCGTCAGCTCGTATCAGCAGGTCGGTGTATCCCTGTGATTGTTGTAGGGCTCTGGACCATTGCATCTTGATGTGTCCAGAGTTCCGGCAGTTCACAGTGGCTACCCGATGCCAAATAGTGGAGAAACCCAGACTCCGCTGCAACTGTTTGGAAGGAGTGTGCAGGGAAACACCACGCGATGCTGCAACAGGTAGCAGCACCTGCAACCACATACTCAAAACTATCACCACTCATTTACAATCATTTGAGTCGCCAGCAAGGATATGGTCTCACATTGTGAAATTAACGCTGGCGGGTCCGGACTTTCTCAAACCTCGGTCAATTGATATCATCATTGGTGGAGATAATTACGGACGGGGCATCAAGCCCAACCTCAACGCCGATAGCACAGTTATCAATATTTGGATGGCTCATCATTGGGCCAGTCAACTCATGCCAACCAGAAGCACTCACTGTTTATCATGCTGCCGTTCATCAAGCACGATGATCCGGCATTACAAGAGGTACTCACAAAATGTTGGGTTCAAGAAGAGTCACCAAAGGACAAGATCGATCAACTCACACCAGAGGAGCAGGCTTGCGAGGATCATTTTCGCAACACGCATCAGCATGATACTACTGGACGTTACATTGTCGTTACTAAAAAGTATCGCCAAATTCGCATTCATCATGAAGACTGGAATCTTCAACGGATTTTGTGGAAGGATGCTCAACTCAACGCAGTGCCATATCACTTAACAACTGTAGCGTATGGTACAAAGGCTGCTCCTTTCTCAGCGGTTAGGACTCTCATTCAGCTCACCAAGGATGAAGGACATCGCTTTCCACTTGCTGTGCCAGCTATTACCTTTGGCAAGTACGTGGATGACATCTTCAGAGGGACAGATACCAAGGTCCTTGCTAGTATCTCTATATCACCGTCAAGCTCATTCATCTCAATGGACGACTGCAAAACCAAAATTCTCAGTTTATCTGGAATTTACATTATTTACAATTATTTATATCTGGTACTACTCAGCGATGACCCTGGTAATACATCAGCGCGGACGCCTGGACATTTTGTCATCGGTGGAACACTCATAACAGTTCCAGAGCCAACCTTAGAGGATTTGGCAATCACACGACTCTCAAGATAGAAACAGCAAAAGGTGTAACAATTTTGGCGACAATGGTCAGCTCATTATCTTCAACGGCAACAATCAATGTCAAAGTAGCATCACCCAAACAACAACATTCAAATCGGCTCTATGGTTCTGCTCACGGACAAACGTTTTCCACCGTGCAAGTGGCCACTTGCATGAGTCACTACGTTGCATCCGGGCAAGGATGAGCTCACAAGGGCGGTGATATTACGGATTGCCACTACGACGCTCACCAGGTGGATCTCAAAATTAGCAGTTCTGCCCGTCTCACTTATCGACAAACCAGATGAAATTATTCAGCAACCCCATTGCTGATGGCGGGCGGAAATGTTGAGAACTCAGCTGGCGCACGGCCACTATAATCGCCGTGCGGCAGCTCGTGGCTACTGATGCAGTGCTACGCTCGGCTACCGTGCGTACAGCCAAGGCAAAACCTCATAGACACTCTTCTCAAGCGAGAGACTAACATCTAACTGTCGCTTAACGGCGGCGTCGCGCAACGACGTTTTCGTACAGCTCAGCGATCTTTTACGCTACTCTAGTGAAAACCGCCAAGACCGCTACACCAGCCTCTTATCAACTCAGACAATTTTTCACTGCTTTCATCGGATCTACTCAACTCAAACGTGCTCAACACGACTCAAATTAATTGGTAAGCGAGCACCTTGATAATTTACATAAATTCAATTTTGGTGAAGTGGTGAAAACTCATTTTGTGCATCCTCAAAAGTCTCACCTCGTGGCGTGCTTTGCAGCACGGGCGGCTTCACGTTTTCTCTTACACATTTCCTGGCACGCAATTAAAATAGTTGAACGTGCGGCTCAATAATTTCCTTTAAAATCATTTCTCATTTATTTTTATATATATTTTTTTTTTGTAGTTGAGTGAAGAAAGTGGAAATAAAGACTGTTTGAGAAATCCGTCCGATGGTGTAGTTTGACAGATCTTGAACCTGTGAATGTATTGGAAATAATGAGTCTTCACTCAAGACAGGGTGAAATAAAACCAGACTTGTAGATGGAAAACAGAGAAAGTGGTTTATTTTGTACCATCCGCTTGCAATTTACAAAGTATATAAAAAAGGAACAAATAATATAAAAAATGAACAAATTGAATTTTGAATCTAAATGTGAGCAGCACACAATTATATTAATTGCGTGCTGAATTTAAACTTGAGACAGCGGTGCGTGCAACGTAGCGAGAGCTACGCAGCACGACACGCTGATACCATTGAGTGCGAAAATGTTTGTGCGTAATTCACTGCAACCACTCAGCAGTGTATTGCAAAGTGGTTGCAGTGAATTAATGAGAGCATTTGCAATAACCTTTGCTTGAGTGCTATTGCGGTGTGAACTCAGCTACGCAGTCAGGACTGCGCAGCACAATACAACATATATTGAGGATGCACAAGTGAGCAGTGTATAGTCACTGTGCTTTCCCAGCAGATTTCCGGGAGGAAAGCACAGTGAATATAAACACCAGCATAATTGTATTAATTATCTGGCAAAAGAATTGATGCAAAACGTGGTGCAGCATGTGCTGCAGCGCACGCCAAGAGTGAGGCCAAGTGCTGATATACCATATTTTCTCCGCACTGGTATTGAATTACGCATAATTGTGCCAGAGCACTCTTACCTTGAGCAATGAGTCCTGGTGAGTGTTGTTGAGCGATGCCGATGTAGAAGGTTGGTGAAAAGGTCCGAGAAGTTCAAAGATGCGCGTGCTGTCCGAAGGGATGTGTGTCGCCAAAGTGCCAAATTCTCAAGATGGCCGCGAGTATGAAAGTTTCGTTGCGCGCTGGAGTCAGTTGAGCGAGACAGCCGGTGAGAGAAACCGAAGTCAAGCGAGAGAGACACCCTCTCGCTTGACGCGGCGTGCCAATGAGGCACATCCTCGGCTTCGCGAAGCCCATGCTTCGGCTGTCTTCGACTCAACCGAACACCGCGTAGCAAAGCAGCGCAACAGGTAGGCGCACGACGCTTATCGATCGCCGTGCGCCAGCTGATTTTCCAACAAAGACCATTTTCTCTATCTACATCTTTCGTCTGGTTATTTCATCCTTGTCATGAGTGAAATCTCATTCTCTTCCAATATCTTTCAGATTGTACAACACATCAGGCAAGGAATACGCAACAAACTTAAGTAAAAAATGTTTTGTGACTACCTTTAAGCTGTGAAGTTCATTGAAAAATCGACCCATTGTCAATAGCAATAGCGGAAAATTAGGCATTTTTTCAAGCATAAATTGAATATCCATAAAGGTCCGCAGGCAACTCTGAAAATTGTTTTTAATTTCTTCTCCCTTTACGAGGTGAATTTCGTGGTGCTAATTTATACTCTCCTAGGATAGTATAAGAACCTTAGTATTTACAAGTGAGATATCTTCCATTATCGTTGTTCAAACAACCGAATATTGTTCTTTTCAAAGAAGTCGTGAATAGATGTACGCATCTTGCACAAAGTTGCACCCATTTTTTCTTTCCTTCTGGCAGCATCAGTTAAAGGCTACGAAACTTCATATAGAACACAGCGCATAAAAAGAACAAAGACGAATAACATAAAAAAAAGAAAAAATTAGAGGAATAATGAGAAATTAATAGAAGATCATTATTTAATGGACACTGGTCGAGTTAAACCCTTGAAAGCAGAATACGAGTGTGTGAAAGAAGTATGGTCCAGTGTATTGCAATGAGTACCAGATGATTCATAAAGGGTTAATACGATAAGTATACACAAATATTAGATAAATCAAATGAATTAATTTCTTTGATTTATCTACTCGTATAATGTTCAAGTTGGATGATGACATAAAAAAAAATAAAGGACATCAAATGAAATTTGAAAACATTAAAGTAGGAAACTTCCTAGCGTAAAATATAACTGTCAAGTCAATAACTGCTCTGCAGTTCCGATTACACATAAAAATCGCGAGAGGTTTGGGTGTTCTTCAATGCAATCGATATCGCATGCAGAGCGAGAAAATTCACACAGTTAATGATCCTATGTATTGCTTTGTATAATCTCGGCTGTAAGCCAGTGGAAACTGAAAGATGGCACGTCCCCTATAAAAAATCGTGAAATGCTCTTCCCCTAACTTTACGCAATGGAAACAATATTAATATATTATAAAAGAATAGAAAGCCATACATTTTAATTAGCGAGGGAGGGCAACGTGTAAAAAATGTGTGAAGACAAATGTTGATGAGCAATATATTGAAAATAAAATAAAATAGAGGTAGGAAGAATAACACATGATAAGCATAACATTATTCTTAACATGTAGATAAAAGTAGAGGCATTAACGATGAACGTACAAGATAAGGCTGTCCCAAACTTATGGTAAATATACAAAGGATGTACGTTGCTAGATGGAAAAAGTTCCTAAAACTTGAAGATGTAAATTTGAAAATTGGGGTGGGTAGTTAAAAAATTGAGAACTAGTGGAAATGTGGATTGGTTAGAGGGCAGTAGTTATCTGCATCGGACCTTAATCAAGGTATTCGGGAGAGGGGTAGCAACTGCATGCAAACACTGTTATCGATCGATTTCGGTTCTATACGATGCATCAAGTCGCGCAAATTTGATTTACAATACAATGGCGGTTTTATGTTTTAAGTTTGAACATTTTTCAATAAAGGATGCTTTCTTAGCTATTTCTGTCGATGGCGTTATATCTTGTCCAATTGTATTATATAATTTGATTTTTTCTTATTACCTGCCATTCTGTAATGTAGTTTTATTTGACAAAACGCTGAACCTTGCAAAAATTGGACTTGAACAATCAAGTTTAAGAGATGGCTAATTGATGTTTTTTTGTGATCGACGGAGGGTTGCCGACCAAGTGGACCCTTGCGCAATGTTTTCTCAAAGTCAAAATCTACCAATTAAACTTATTTGTAAAGCAAGCCGGCATCATCTTACCACTAACCAGTTAAAAAATTAATTATACATTTTCGTCACCTTACCGCTTGTGAATCGCAATTGATTTCTGACCTTAACAGAAACTATGAGAGCCTCCAGCATCAAGCACACCGATAATACAGTCAACCTTAATATGGATATTCCGAGCTGCTCGCCGACCGCACTATCTATTTACTACTGTTTCATTTCGAAAGGGTCTTGATGTATATTTCGAAGTAGCTAATCAATACAAAGACCTTCACTTTTGCGAGTCGCCTCTTAGCGAGGGGCTACCCCTTTGATATTTCACTAATACGATTTTCGCTACCATACAACGGTTCACGAGAAGTATTTCTTACTCATTTATCATCTAATCGTAGTCATTTTAATACATAAATAAGAACGGAAGTTCACTGATAATATTCCCTCATATTAACGACTATTCTTTGAGAAATTGTAGTGTATTATTTAGTATATATTTTTAGTAGGTCTTATTCTAGTATTTCTTTCGCAAGGGTGCTTGTATACATAGTTTTTCTTAGCATCATTTAAAAAATTTTTTTCGTTGCAGGCATGCTGTTATAAACACATCAACAATGCATAAGTACAGTCTGCTGGTTCTGTTAATGCGCGTCGCTTACAAAGGTTCTCAATTGTTAATGAATACTCGAATATTTTCAGTTTGAGCAAACGAAATTCCCGATGCGTAATTGTAACTGTCCACCCAAAAAAGTATTTCTTTTTTGGCTATTCAGAAATATCTATATACTTAAGTATAATTGGTACATTGTGATTAAAATATATATTTTCTGTTTCGTGTCGTGGGTAATGACAATTTGCAATCCTTGACACGCCTTATTTTGGTCCGTCTCGAGTTTGTAGCACTCGTGATTTATAAATACTAATACGTCATCATATAGAAAAGAAATTTTTAGATTTTTCTAAACACGACCACTTGCTATTTTTATTTCTTTATTTGAAAAAAGAACGTTTTAAATTTTCCTAAACACGACATCTTGTAATTTCTATTTCTTTATCTGGGTAGGGATTTGTTAAAAGTAACATGAATGCTGGCAAGGAAAAACATTAACAGACGTTTGATCTGGGACAGCTCACCCAGGCCACGCCGAATTCCAATAATATAAGGAGCCTACAACGTAGGCAGTTTCCATTTTTATAGATAAATAAATCTCCTTACTTTGAGAATTCACGTGATTTTAGCAAAAACACTGAGTTTGTCATATTCGTAGCTTCGATCACGCATTAGATTCTTTGTTTCAGTATAACTTCTTTATGCTATGGTGTGGCACAATGTACTATGAATAGTTTACCAGAATTTTAATATAGCACCGGTTTCAGTGTGGCAGCTGCATGTTTAATAAAAATCTCTTTAGCTTCGTATCAGTAGTGGTTCACTACTCTGTTTTACTATGAAATCGTCGGGTACCTCAATTCATCACTTGCAATCCGAACAATCGATCGATCGCGACCATAGCAGTAGCCAATTGGAACCAGCTCGGCGTTCTGTCCATTTGCTTCTGTATCATCAATACATTTTTTCCCTCAGAACCATCAGTTGATATACTTGTTACCGTCAATCGTTTAAAGAATTAGTGAAATCACCCTAAACCTGCGTCAGAAGGGTTAACTGTGCTCCATTTTGAAGAGGATCTTTATCTCTCTGGACACGTTCCCTTTGTTCTCGTTGTTCTCTAGATTCACTAGTAATCATGATGTTGGACCTCGAAGTCATCGTTATCGTGGTCGTCGATGTCTTGCTGATCAATAAACCCCTTTCCTCTTCTTCGTCTTCTAAGTCGACTCTTGAATTGCCCGAGATAATCATCCTATTTGAATGATGGCGTTCGGCAGGTGTAGCTTTGTTACGCCTCGGAAAAACACTATTTTCGATGTGAAGTGTCGCATTGACGTCTTTACCGGCAGCGCATGTGCATGCTTTCAGAAAGCTTTTCTTGAAATTGTCACTTAGAAATGCGTAGAGTATTGGATTCATGGCGCTGTTTGAATAGCTTAGGAAACCAGCTAGTAGAAAACTAGTTATACCTATACGTGACTGGCACTGTTTCGGTGGTGTGAATATTAGAGCTACTTGGGTCAACCAATATGGTAGCCAGCACAGAACATATACCGTAATGACTGTCAACACAAGCTTAGTTACTTTTCTGTGCGAACGCTTCTTTTCTTTGGACTTGTTCTTCGGACCGACTGTCTGTAGTTTTCTTATAACGAGGAAGTAGAATATCAATATAAGTATGAGCGGTATCGCGAATCCAAGTATGAAAGAGTAGAGGGTAAATGTGGTTTGTCCTCCGTGATCGTCCGGCCAGTAAATATTGCAACTCATACCAACATCCGTTTCACCTGTGTTCGCGTACAAGAACACCGGGATCATGAAGAGGGCACTCGTCGCCCAAGCTGTCAAAGACACTACCTTAGAAATAAAAGGTGTTCTCATTTTGGGTGAAGATATTGGATGGCACACTGCTATATAACGATCAGCACTCATTATGAAAAGGAATATGCTGCTTGTGAATTGATTTATACTCGTAGTTGTCATATAGGCTTTGCACATTATTTTGCCAAATGGCCAGTAACGAAGACTCATTGTTGTTACAAGAAAAGGAATTCCAATTAAAAAACACTCGTCGGCTATAGCTAGATTGACAATGTACATATTTGTCACTGTCTGCATCTTCGAGAAACGGAGAACAACGTATATGACGAGGGTGTTCCCGAGAAGGCCAACTATACAGACGATCGAGTAGAGAATCTGATTGACGAGAGGTACTATTGGCAAATCAGTACCACAATTAGGAATCATTGAGTCATTCTGACTAGTTATATTTGGACTACTGTCCATGAATGGTATTGACGTGTTCATGATGGCGTATTTGAAGGCTTCCGATCCCTGGCCTTGCAATTCTTTCAATGGATTCGGTTTAAATACTGCTAACCGATGTATCACTACGCATTATACGTATATGCATATCGACAATCATAAAGATCATTGTTGATTGCTATCGTTTCATTTGGCGGTGCACAATGGATCATTACTATTGCCATAGAGTAAAATGTTTATCATTTACGGCAAAAATAATAACGTTGGCAATGTTGTTGTTCACTGGTAGAGTGACCTTGTGACAGTTTTTTTGTTTATTACCATTAATTTGGCGGGACTGAAGTGAGTTTGCCGCTTGAAGCTTAATCTTGGCATGGAGACAAGAAACTACTCTGTGCAATACGACTATAAAACGATGCTAACAAATCGCAAGGTATACGATTCAAACGTATTTAGATCAGTATCACGTTCCGGCAGTGATATCGAGAACAATACGAATGGCACATGCGGTGAGATACCGCTGTCTATCCATCAGATGCACCGCTTACTCATCTAGAAGTGTGGAAGACGAACTCCGGACTTCTTCGAACCCATTTCTCTTCTTTTTATTCTTGGTTTTCAATCGTCTTCCTTCATTTTCAGTTTTCACTACGTACGATCTGCTAAGTCCAAGGTTACGTCTGCACAGAAAATAAAACTATAATTACCAAGATTTCCACGTTCGATGGCAAGATTTTGCATAACTAACGGGAGTCTAAGTGACTGGGGCTAGAAAAGAGGTAAGTCTTTAATGTTCGGTTCTCGCGGCTCACGCATACGTTAGAAACAACGAGAAACCTCATCGAGGAGAGCATTAACATAATTGATCCGAAATACAATTTGAATGGGTTTAAAATAGAGGTATCAAGGCATTATAATTCCTGGCAAGACTGCAATCTATTTTTACTACTTGGCTTCCTATGCTTGTGGTCAGATTATGAACCATTCACCTTCTTCATTAATTGAGGTATGGCATCAGTTTACATACTACAATTGGGTTTTAACGTTTCGTTATTAGCCGATTAGTTTTTGTAGCCGGAACTTCCCGTCAAATAGGAGGGAACAGTTTAAATTCATTTGATCCATACACCAATTAAACAATTTATTTGTACATACCACGTACAAATTTCAGGTTGGTCAATCAAGAATGGTCGCAACAATTAATTGCAATGTTAAAGCCAACTAATTCATAGGTTGTCCTAATGAAAAGCGACTGGTATCAAATTTTTAACCGATAGAAAGGAACATTGATGTGCAAACAGTTGTCATGCCAGTACCGCGTAATTGGATTATTCGGTATTCGGTATAATATTAAAAGTTATTATTTTTTGGGATCGTTTGCCGATAAGGAGATGAATCTCGAGTAAAAGATGAAAACGCGAAATTATATAAGAGGAAGTATTTATTATAGGCAACGGTAACTTTCCGTTGTCTATTTAATTGTCAAAGTAAGAAGTACAATAATACGTTGTTTCGAGTATTTTACGAGGAACCAACCGTTCTCTGTTGAGTCTAAATTATCAGGGGTACAAATTGAAAATGCGGGTTTGATAACAGATGGCGTTACTAACGCTATACGCATCAGGCAGTACTGTGACTATGTTCATGTCAAAGCTACGTCTTATAGCTTTAATTTTCAGTATGTGTCAATTTGTCGCAGTGTCAAATTCATAGTTTTTTTGAGCTCTCAATATGTCGAGTTTCGTGCCAACAAAAGAGCATTTGCGGGAAGTTTTAATTTACTTCTTTAATTTGAAGAAAAGTGCTGCTGAAGCACATCGATTGGTCTCCGAGGCTTATCCGAGTCATGTTCCATCGGTTTCAACGTGCGAGAGATGGTTTGTGCGGTTTAGAAGTGGTGATTTTGACGTTGAGGACAAAGAGCGGCCGGGCCAAGTGAAAAAGTTTGAGAATGCTGAATTGGAGGCAATACTCAATGAAGACTCGTGTCAAACTCAACAAGAGCTCGCAGATTCATTGGGAGTGACACAACAAGCCATTTCCCATCGTATAAAAGCCCTCGGAATGATCCAAAAGCAAGGACATTGGGTGCCGTATGAGCTGAAGCCGAGAGACGTCGAGCGCCGTTTTTTTGCATGCGAACTGCTGCTCGAACGGCAAAAACGGAAGGGTTTTTTGCATCGCATTGTCACTGGTGATGAAAAGTGGATCCATTACGATAACCCGAAGCGCAAAAAATCATATGGTTACCCCGGCCATGCATCATCATCGACGGCCAAACCAAATATTCACGGCGCCAAGCTCTTGCTCTGTATTTGGTGGGACCAGCTGGGTGTGGTGTATTATGAGCTATTGAAATCGAACGAAACCATCACAGGAGCACTATACCGAACTCAATTGATGCGTTTGAGCCGCGCACTCAAAGAAAAACGGCCACAATACGAGCAAAGACACGACAAAGTAATTTTGCAACATGACAACGCTCGGCCACATGTTGCAGCGCCGGTCAAAACATACCTACAAACGCTGAAATGGGAAGTCTTACCCCACCCGCCGTATAGCCCAGATATTGCTCCTTCCGATTACCACCTTTTCCGATCGATGACACATGGCCTAGCTGACCAGCGCTTCCATTCTTACGAAGAAGCCCAAAAATGGGTCGATGACTGGATAGCAGCCAAGCCGGCCGAATTTTTTCGCGACGGTATCCGTAAATTGCCAGAAAGATGGGAAAAAGTTGTGGCTAGCGATGGACAATACTTTGAATAATTCATTTGTTACCATTTTTTCAGAATAAACGTTCAAAAATAGAAAAAAATCCCGCATTTTCAATTTGTACTCCTGATAATACTGATTTTAGTAGAGCAGTTAGCAACTGCGTTTGCTAAAATCCCTTAGTTGGCAGCTTTAGCTTTAGCCAATCGAGAATTGCCTAGCGAGTCGCCTCATGCTGAGTCGGCGTCTACCTCGCGTCCTGTCTTGAACGAATTCTATATTTTAGAATTCTGTATTTAGCTGTGTCGGCGTCTACCTTGTTTCCTGTCCTTACGGCTAAGGAATAATACGCGACACAACACAGTCCATATCGCGATGGTCAAATATTTTTAATAATTTTTCAGATTTAATCCTTAGATTTTTTTAATTTCCCGAAATTTTTTCAGATTTTTTGCAGGTTTCAGAACATTAATGAAAAACTACAATATTATTCGAAGGCAGATTTTCACATAATTTCTCTACATTTCGAAATGTGTTCAGTTGGATTTATCAGATTCCCTCAGAGGATTTCTCAGATCTTACCATGGTTTCTCAGAACAACACTGACTTTCTCACGTTTAGTCAAAGAGTTTCTCTGAATTACTCTCGTATCTATTAATTTTTTCCCCTTTTCTGCAGATGTTGGAACACGAATGAGAAAGTAGGCTTTTCTACCAAAACTTGGCATTAAATTAATACTCTCATTTTTTCAATTATTTCGAAAAATTGATGGTCATCAACAGGAGTATTATGTATCACAGTACTTCAGCTGTATAACAACAACCAGTTCTTACCCGATCAACAAGACGGAGGGAGTCAAATTACTGGCCTCAAGCAGTGACTTATGATCAATCACGGATTCCGATCCTGTTAAAAATATTTCCTGAGATATTCTGAAGAATTTCTCAGACTTTATATAATAATTTTTGTAAAAGTGTCCTCAAGAGATAGAAAAAGTTGCGGCGAGCACGCTGTCACGGGCGGTCGGCTGCGGTCAGTTGTATATCAATATCGGTAACTATAAGTGTATAGTTTTATTTATTAATGATTTATTCACTAATGATTTATTCATTAATGATTTATTCATTAATGATATATTTATTAATGATTTATTCATTAATTATTTATTCATTAATGATCTATTCATTAATGATTTATTCATTAATAATTTATTCATTAATGATTTATTCATTAATCATAATTCTATCGATGGATAGATTGAAATTTTTAAACCTCCCTCGACCCTATTGTAACGGTAGTACGGATGGTTAAAGGAAAGCTAATGAGAGTTAAAAGTATTTGTGCAAGTATTCGATAACCTACAGTGACAATCGTTGCTATGATAGATAACACTAAGGAAGCTCGTTCATTTCTGACAGACTCTTTCAATAGTTGATTTGTGTCAGTCGCATCAAATGTTATTTCGGTCCTAACATAAGTCCACCATAACACGTTCGGCTTGAAAGAATGTTGAATTATTTCCGTTCTGAAGCGACTCTATAACGCTCGCACTTTTCTTATTGTAAATATTTCTGCGTTACGCACCAATGCAAGCTATGCTGACGAGAACCATGACGATCCATGTTACGACGGTCGCCAACTAGTTGAAAATTGCAATTATGAACAGCGACAAGACTGAAAGGAAACTGGATTCCATTGATTCCAATTTCTGTATTCGTCCCGAAAACAGTTCAACAAAGTTCCTCATTGATAACAATTTATTAGCTGCATTGTTTGACTTCTCTCGTCGATAAATAAAAGGCAAAAAACTTTTTGTGCAAAAAGTTTTTAAACGCTTACGGCAAGTACTTAAAACACTGTTTCAAAAAGATTGTTAAATAACAATGAATTCCAAACAAATTTTGAAATAAAAAATAAATGAACAATACGAGCCAAGTAGGATACACATCGTGACATGTAGTATATTGTGATAATTTCTTTTTATTCTTTAGCCGTTTTCGCAGTGTTGAGAAATCAGCTGACGCACGGCCACTATGATCGCCGTGTGGCAGCTCCTTGCTAATGGTGATGCGCTGCGCTCGGCTGCCGTGCGTACAGCCAAGGCAGCACTTCGTAGACACTCTACTCAAGCGAGAGACTAACATCTAGCCAGCTCAGCCATATTGATATTTTACGCTACTCTCGTGAAAACCGCCAAGAATACTATTCCAGCCTCTTCTCAGCTTGGGCATATTTTCACTGCTTTCATCGGATCTACTCAACTCAAACGTGCTCAACAGAACTCAAATTAATCGGTAAGCGTGCACCTTGATAATTTACATAAATTTAATCTGGGTCAAGCGGAAAAAAAAACAATTTGTGCATCCTCAAAAGTCTCACCTCGTGGTGTATTCTGCAGCGTGAGCTGCTTCACGTTTTCACTCACGCATTTCTGGGCACACAATTAATAAAATTGTACGTGCGGCTCATTTAATTTACTGTAAAATAATTTCTCATTTATTTATATATATATTTTTGTAGTTGAGCGAGTGAAAGTGGGAATAAAGATCATTTCCTCTGTAAACATCTTTCGTCTGGTTATTTCACGCCTGTCTCGAGTGAAAACTCATTCTCTTTCGATATATTTCAGATCATACTATCAGATAATTCATCAGCCAAGGGAATACGCAACACACAGATTATTTTCTATTCAGTTCAAAAATACCTATCGTGCCAAGTATAAGGATATGTGGCCGGGGACCAACCGAGGGTGACAAATAGGATGAACTTTATATTGAGTGTTCGCTTTTATTTATTGTCTTCGATTTGTATTCGATTTATCAATCATAGCTTGCTGCACTCGAGAGTGATCACAAGTTATCCCCTACTTAATTACAAACTGAATATGATGCATACATGTCTTCTGACATACCAAGGAACGGTCACTAATGGGATTACTCCGCTTCAAAGTCTTTTCGAGAATGTCTTTTCTCAAAATTAATATTCTCACATAAACTTCCTAACACCTATATCACATTCGGCTAACAAGCCAATTTTTCCATATTTTCCATCCTATCAATAAGACTAGCAAATGAAGTTTCTCCCTCGGATATGAATTATAGTACGGAGATTGGGCTAATATAGCCGATATACACATTTTATCTTGGATCATTAAACACGAGAAAGTTACTGGGCGGGTATATATATATATTAAATTTAAGGAGGTTCGGCCCTGATATGTCAAACATCTACGCATGCACTCCGAGTGCATCTCGCTGACGCCGGACTGCAGCGGCGGTCAGGTGGGCGAGCGAGTAGGCCTTCACGGGGATACCAGGTGGGAGCTCTACTCCCACCAACGGTCCCGTGACGTAGGAAACGAATATCGATCGACGAAGTAAAGACCCGAGGATAGTCCGAGATCCACGAGCAGCTGCCGGCCACGTACCGACAGTACGTGTGCTTGGATAAATTATCTAGCGAACCCAACAGGAGCAAAGAATTATCGACCGACACTCATGATTTCACTCTACCGCAAATCATATTATAAAACATTTTAAATACTCCACCTCAGCGTCCACGATTATAAAGGCATACAAGAGCCCGGGAATAACAAATTGTAAGGCGCGTGGTAGCCAGAATACCAGAAAAAGGGATTGATCAACTGGACTTTATATTTATTTCCCACTTATGTATCGCACAATTAACATCATGTTTGGAATAAACCCTACTTTTTCCTGCTATTGAAGCCTATATTACTTTTCTCCCTGCTCGAGTCGGAACTAAAACCCTTTCAGGGTAATGTTAACGATAAATACCGTTACAGTATATTCGTGTTATAAACTAGCACGGCACGGGACGCGCGCGCACTACTCAGCCGGAACCCAACCCAAGTCAAGTGGTATTCGCCGAGGATACCACGCTTGCGCGAAGCCAGCAAGCCTCGCGATTGAGAAAGTAGCGCTTAGTGTTAGACACAAACGACGCGATCAATCTAACGGAAACGAGGCGACGCGAGACGTAGCGCGCCATTGCACAATATGAATAGACGCACTTGGTGTCTGACGATTAAACCAATTAATCTACCAGAGTATAACGATAGTTCTTATTATTATTCTTGCCTAAATTCTGTGCTTAATAAATACAAAATATTTACGTTTATCATCGACAGCCATCTGGTCGTTTATTCAGCCCTAGCAAATCCCCGTCTGACCGGCCACCACGAGGGTACCGGGCTCAAACCGGGATTTGCTGTGACTAGCCGACAATTATTGCTGACAACCCAAAGCAAATTACTAGTCTTTCGTGCTGCGAGAGATTAAGACTCGATATATACTCCAAATTATAACATTCAGAAGCGGGATATGATGGGGCAAACAGCTAGTGCGGACAGCTGTGAAAAAGTAAAAAAAAAAAGTAAGTGCAGATCAAACGAAAAAAGTAAGTGATAAAGGACACGAAAAAGTGAGTGATAAGCGACACGAAAAAGTGAGTGATAAAAGACACGAACAAAGTGAGTGAGAAAGGACACGAGACAAAGGCGCGACGCGCGATCGCTGGGTACACGAGCATCGGCCGAGAGACGCAATCTCGAGATAAAAGCGCGAGCGCTGGGTTACGCGCACTGAACAAGGAATGACGACACGAGCAGAAAATGTCGGAAAACGACGAATTGAAACTATTCCATGCAAAACAACGGAAGCGGCGTTCCGAAGACGACGTCTCGGAGCAGGAAGGCGTAGGAAAGGCTGACGCGAGCGACAATGCGCCTGCCAACAGAGACGTGCAGTTACGCAAGTTACCCAAAACCAAAAAACCTGAAGACAAAGCGCGCACACTAGCCACGCCTCCCCCTCTTCCTCACAGGCACCAGGCCCAAAGTGCCACCGTACCACTTCTCACTGAAGGCGGAAAGCGAGGCGTAGACGACGCCGTGCACCAGTGAAGGAAGGCGGGACAGGGGAAGCACTTCAGTCGCCGCGACTCGTACTGGTGGAGCAACGAGTGGAACCACATCAAACAACGAGACGAGGACCAGCAGGAGGAGCTCGACCAACAAGAGGAACGCAATACACGAGATTCAAATAGGAACAGACGTGCGACGCAGCGCGTGACGCAAGCGTATGACGGACAAAGCGCCGACGACGACAATAGTGAACAGGCGCGCGATCGAAAAGAGAAGAAAGGAATCGTGACTCGAGAAAAGCTGCAAGTGCAAACCAACACCTTCGGAGGAGGACGCTCCCCGGAGAGCGTTAGGAGACAGCGTGAGGATTGATACAACAGGGGGGCCATGCCGATACAGATGTACCGCTTAGTGCCAGATCTGGCCAAGAACATTGAAACTTTCACCGGCGATGGAAAGGGCGTGAGGTCGCGGGAATGGCGTGTGAACAATAAAAGCACATGAGGCGGATTTACCATTGGCCGATGAACTACACCACAGTGCGACGAGAATGCAATTCAAGGTGGCCGCAAAGGATTGGTATCGCCTCAACAAGAGCCAGCCTGAAATATGGAAAGAGATGGTCCAG
This sequence comes from Cylloceria caligata, assembly GCA_963942595.1. Classification (NCBI taxonomy): domain Eukaryota; kingdom Metazoa; phylum Arthropoda; class Insecta; order Hymenoptera; family Ichneumonidae; genus Cylloceria; species Cylloceria caligata. Next base: position 27,711,327 of record OZ012709.1, on the reverse strand, counting down.
CGAGTTCAACGATGAGAGGAGACCACCAGGGAGTACTTCTACTGCAAGGCACGATTGTGCAAGGACGTAAGCCGCAGCGAACGCGATACGAAGGAAATGAACCTCACGGGACTGGGGATGAAGGAGGATAGGATCGGACTAATGGTTCAATACCACCAAACACTGGACGATCTCTTCTGCGACGTGCTCGTCGCCGAGCGTATGCGATAGAACAACAAAGTTCGTTTACCCCAAGTAGCTGAAATACAAAACAGACATTTGGAAGGACCGCACCTCCAGCAAGGCCGGATGAGCAAGACGCACCACGTCAGTCTCGCGAGAAAAGGTTGCTCTCTCGCAATGCAATGGGAGAACCGAAGTGCTTCAATTGCAACAAGTATGGGCACATGTTGCAGAACTACCCAGAACCACGTAAGGAGTGGAAATGCAGAAAATGCAACAAAACTGGACATTTTGAGCGGGACTGTCGCCAGGACAGTACACAATACTCCAGTAACATCAATACGGTGGACTCAGGCGCAACGGCGGTCATCGACAAATACTCGTACGTCAAAACATTGGCTATCAACGGACGACCAGTACGGGCGCTGATCGACATGGGTAGTGCAATGTGCACCATTAAAGCCTCACGAGTAATACGCGAGGGGTTCGACTACGTACCAACTGTGACGGAACTGAAGTGCTGGGGGGGCGACCATTCAAGCTTCCTATGGCAAGGTCCAGGGGGACGTCGTCATCGACCACGCCTTAGTGCCGGACCTACCAATTCGCGTCGTGGGAGACGACACACTGTCGTACGACGTGTTCATCAGGCGCACGTTCACGGATGAACCCTGGACTTCGTTCTATAAGGAAGGCAAATCCCTTATGTTCCGTACTCAGCAGGAACAGACTAAGTCAAAAACTTAAACGGATTCGCCAGAACCATCGGTAAGAGACGTAAACGACCCTACCGCAAGTGCAATAAGTTGCATCGAGATCAGCTACGCCAACAACAATTACGAGGTGCCAATCACCAACACGAGTGCGACAGCACGCACGGTGACGACGAGCCACTACGTCCCGCGTGGCACGATTAAAGAGATTCAGTACCTATCTCGCCAGGTGATGCCATCGAAAATAATGAGCGAGCAACCCGACGCAGGCGTGGAGCAAAGTCCGCAAGAGATAAAGGTGGCGAACATGGTGAATAGATATAGGGATTGCTTGGGCCCGGCAATAATTGAGATCGGAAGGGCGCACCACGTCACCACGGACAGAGAGAAAGTCTTCAGTATTATTCCATCCTCACGATATCTCGATGGAATTAAGTAATGGAATGGAAGTAATGATAGAGATGGCGAAACTAATGAAAAACACAAGGAAACAGTATCCGAGGGAGAAGATGATGACGATATCGATGACGGGGGTAGCTTAGAAGCTGTTTACAAACACGATCTTGAGGACGACCGTGACGAAGATCATTACAAGAACAAGGAAGAAGAGAAAGAGGACGACAATGATAACGACGATGTCGAGGTGAAAAATAAAAATAACGAAGATGAAACAGAAGAATCCTCTCCTGCACGAGGAAACAAAAGAGAACCGCGTAAACAGGAGAGCCCACAATAACAGTCAATCGACGATCTTCCATCACAATTTGATGCACTAAATCGATCATTTCATCAGTTGTAGAGGTTTTCGGGCGCCCGGAACGTTCCTCGTCTAAAATGCTCGTACGACCACGGTTGTACTCGGCTATCCAATGTTTGATCGCTGTAAATGAAGAGGATCTTTTATATCCTGAGTCTTTTTCCCTTTCAAATGAAGGAATTTTATCACTGCGCGACACTCAATTTTCTCCATTATTGACAGACAATGTCAGTTGACAAATTTGGAAGAGTGCCATATACAAAGTAATGATCAGAATAACTTGACATTTTTACGGTTTACATATGTCAAAGCCATCTATCGGACGGCGAAAGACATTTTTTTCTACAGTTACTTTGTGTCGATGAGACCGGAAACTTTTTAAACGGCCCTAAGTAATGATCAGAATAACTTGACATTTTTACGGTTTACATATGTCAAAGCCATCTATCGGACGGCGAAAGACATTTTTTTCTACAGTTACTTTGTGTCGATGAGACCGGAAACTTTTTAAACGGCCCTCGTATTTTGTCGTGATGAGTCATATTTTCTTCGTACAAGTCACACTTTCTCAGATGTCAAGCAAAATGAGAAATAATAGTCCGAAAATATATGAAATTGTGAAAGCGAAGAGATAGTAAACTTCAAAGGGAAGTTAACGACGGCTTTCCGTTGATAGTCGTTCTTCGATTATTTAACTGCAAATCAAACAGAACCGACAGTTTCATTGACGAACTTCTCCCAGAGGAGTTCGCTGGTAGTTTTTTTCCCGATGTGCAAATGAAAGGAAACCGATAAACAACCTAAAAGAAACGGAAATCGAACCGATAGTACTTCAATCCTTTGATGCTATACAGCTTTAAAAAGGACAATGCACCGTATAAGCACATGCCATGCATGATTCTAGCAATGTTCGTCAGAGATGCTGTTACTTATATATCTACCCAGGTGCTATCTTATTTACGTGAAACGTTTTGTGGATTTTCACCACTTTACGGTTGCAGTGAAGGTGGTTCCTCCTCGTTTGTTTTACAGTTGTATAACCGAAGCAGAACCACCGAGGAAGGATCTTCGAACCGCGGTATTGATTGTGCTTCCGTTGTTTTTTGATTCCTCAGCAGTTGGTTTATAGTCGCACAACCGAAAATCGCATCCAAGCTCACTCTTTCGAGAAGAATCATTGATTGCGTTTCTGTTACTTTTTGAGTTGTCGACAGCTAATTTGCACTTATAAAACCCTAACAAAAATTTGGTGGCTGCAAAGCATTTACATTTTTATTTGTCGACAATTAAACAACTTATTTTCAACATTTATGCAAACGTTTCATTATTGTTAATTTGTGGTAGTTTTTTGGTTGAATGTGGCTGTCGCTTTTGTATTTCGTGACAATTGTTTATAGGTTGTGTCACTTCAAACGAATCTAACTTTAGCCTCAAACAACCAGTAATCATGATCCAATCAATCAAAAATATATGTGTAAATATAATAGACGCATGCTTAAAATTAAGTAATGTTGTTTGAAGATCGGAGAAATTCTGAAAAATTCAGTTACGCTAGATGCCGCTGGCTAGCTGCAAGTTTCTCGTAAATGCTCGGTATTCGCTAGCTTATATGAATCGTGGCTTGTCGCCAATGACTACCTTCAACTTGTTGATAGTTAGAAGTGGTTATTGCTACATAGCTGGAGCATTGCGATATATACTACACCTTATCACCATCCATTGTCTGAATTATTGGAAAGTCGAGCAGAATATTTTAATGTAAAGCATTGAAGTTTAAGAGAATAACCCATTTTCTCATTCGTGATCCGAAATCTGCAGAAAAGGCGGAAAAATTCTATGGGAATGAGAATCATTCTGAAAAACTCTTTAATTAAATGTGAAAAAATTGTTGTTATATTGAGAAACTCTGAGAAATTCACTGAGAAGATTGGGTAGACCCAACGAAAAGTATTGCAAAATTTGGATAAACTATGAAAAATGGGCGTTCGGAGAACATCATAGTTTCTCTTCGATGTCCCAATAGCTTAAAAAAAATTCAGAAATGTTCGGGACATTTCAAAATAAACTGAGAATGATATCTGAGATATTCTGGAAAGTATTTTGAGCAGGTGAGCGTTTAGGAGAAACTCGCAGCTATCTAGCGGCAAGTAAGAAATTGAATTTTTCAATATTTTACCGTGTTGAGAAAACAGCTGGCACGCGGCCACTATGGACACTGTGCGATGGCTCAACGCTGCATATTTTTATATTATTTTTGTAGTTTCCCAAGCGAATATAAATATTGTTTCTGACAACATCGATGTGTCTGGTTATTTTCTACCTGCCACGAATCAGTACTCATCCTCTCAATATATTTCAGATATGAACACCAGGATTTCTCAACACACCGAGCTTCTCGAAAAATGACGTCATTTTAAGAATACACCTAGCGAATCCACACAATTGATCGCGTATGATTGTTTGACGGTTACTGGTTGCTTGAAGTTAAAGTTAGATTCTTTTTGAGTTACCGTAACTGAAGACTATAATGCAATACAAACTGACACCTTCCGTGCAGAAATGTTATCGGGAGCCACTATTAAGAATTGGGCCTTACTGGGCTTTGGCAGGGTTTCCACAATAGGCATTCCAAGCTAGGACCATGTACCAATCCATTAATGCTTCCCTAATATAAAAATAAAATATAAATAAAAAAAGGCCATCCAGAGTGGCCACAGTATTCCTCAATGAAGCCCTGTCAATGTTTTGTCGGGGATTATGCGGTAGGAATTCCAAATTAGGACCTTACTGCAATCCGCAGGGGCTTCTCTAAAAACTTTAGGCTAAAAATATTATCAAACCAGACGTATTTAGGAATTTGATGATATATTTTGCGAGGTACAAATGTGCTGATGTCGATAACTTATTATCTACTAGCAATTATTAGTAAAGTATCAATATTTTATCAGCAAAAATGAGCGTTTATTAACAATTATGTAATTGTTAACTAAACTGTTAAAAACGTTAAATTATTTTCGTTGTAATCCCTTTAATTCACTTGTGGAATGCGGACTCCTCAAAGAATGCGGTTAATATACAATGTTCATAATACTTAGTATATGGTGCATTTAGTTTAAACGTAAGCATTATTGTACAATTGTACAATATTCGTTATTAACCATTTGATGATTAACAATTATAAACCGATTATTAATTTACAATTGTTCACCAACTAGCGATACACAATGCGACATTTTTTTATCGGGACAACACGTTAAAACTGAAATAATCTTTTTTTGTGTACAATGACTTGAGGTACTTTGATTTATGTGATTTTAGTTACAATCATATAACTCTATAAAGTCAGGGAGTGTGTACATTTTATAAATCTTTCAAATAGACAATGAAACAATATATTTTTCCAGCTGGAATTTCCAATAAAAAGTGTAAGATAAATCGATTAAATGAGCGCAAATAAATCGTTTTAATTCAGTGTTGTTAGTTGGTTTAGTAGGGTGTGACGTTGTTATACACCCCCCCCCCCCCCCCGCACACATATAATACGCGCCCGCACAGGCACATCAACGCGGATCTCGGAGAGCGTTGACCGGTACAGCGGCCTGGTGACAAAAATCTAACGTCATCATTTTTGAATGCTCCCTTGCTGTCAAGGGGAAGGCCGGGACGCGATGACGGCGATCTAGAACATTAAAAATTACGTTAGATTCGCCATGTAGCGAGAAAAGATTAGAGAGAGAGGGGACGACAGAAGAGGAGAGTATATAAGGCTGGGCAGAAGCTCTCTTCTCCAGAACCCAACAGTAAAAACAACAAACATGGACTGCAGATCAAATCCAGAGGGACGCCTTACCAGGCATAGCGAGTCAGATATCGTGTAGCGACAGTATTTTGAGACACTAATAGATTATAAGTTGAGTAGGAAATACATTTTAGGATATTAAATGTTAAACAGTAAGTGAGGATCATTAGTAGGCAGCCTGAACTCAGTTTAATCGGACTGAGGAAGACTCGTTGAGGGGATAAAAATTTACACAAGTCACTCGATTAGACGAGTTCAACAATTCATAAATCAACGATTAAGGTAGAAAATAAGTCAGGAAAAGTTAAGGAGCTGAATTTATAATGTCCGAATAGATAAAAATTACAAATTAAGTTAGAGATACGAACAGAGAGTCACTCATCGAAGAAAAAAATAATTAATTATATCAGTTAAGTGTTAAGTAAGAATAGTCGAGTGACAAGAGTAGATTAGTCAGATGATGGGCGAGATTAGAAATTAAGAGAGATTAGGGAGAATAAAGCTAAGTAAGTAGGCACGACGCGTAGGAACGATAGGCTATCGGAGTAAACTCTGGGAAAAGGCGGACGATTAGTTGTGAACCCTCAGAGGTTTCCTCGTCGATGTAATTGGAAAAAGGGAATTAGAAAGTAGAAGACAGTGTATCAGCAGAAAAGAGAAAGCTTAATACCGAAAACCAGCGAAATCTAGCGCGATGAGGTAGCGCGGCGCTACAAGAAGCGAAGAGAAAAGAAGCATCTGGTACTTACCGAAGTTGAAGAACCAATACAAGAATCAGGAGGCAAGGGGTGTCGAGCTATCCACGTAACTGACGGAGTTCCACCTCAAATAAGTAAATAAGAAGAAAGACACGTTAAAAATCATGAACAAGGTTCTACATCCATACATAGAACACTCATAACTTGTGGCCTGGGGTTTCCATCACCACGGAAAAAGGCACAAGGAGTTACGGTGGACGGCACAAACACTTCGGGTATGGTACGCAGATGAGAAGCGACGTGGAAACACTATATTTCCCGGTTTTACAAAAACGAGGTGACGCGAGCGCAGGTCCGAGGTCCACAACAGCTGACCGATGTGCCAGCAACGAGTACAGTGATACCAGGTTGTGGAACTTTTTCCCACATGAAGGTCGTTGGGTATCCTCTCCATCGGGTCTGGTTTAACGCCCGCCGCGCGCGCACCCGTCGGACCGACCAATCAACAGTCAGGCAGCGCGGATGTCGCTCACTACGCCGCGCGCTGTTCAAACGTTCAAAGTACAAAATAAATTAATACAATTATTAGCTGTACTATTATTTCTGTGTACTGTAACGTAAATTTGTGCCTCAATGCACCACGTTAGCTATAGCTGGTCCGAGCTATTTTTCCTCCCTTTTATTTTTCTCTTTCGAGCTGGGCACCAGGCATTATTAGCTGTACTATTATTTCTGTGTACTGTAACGTAAATTTGTGCCTCAATGCACCATGTTACCTATAGCTGGTCCGGTCTATTTTTCCTCCCTTTTATTTTTCTCTTTCGAGCTGGGCACCAGGCACTCACGCGCCGGAAGGAAAAATAACGAGGTGGTTGACCAGACTCAGCCCGGGCTAGCTACAGCTGTTCAAGGCAGAGTGGGTGGTTCGGACTGTCAATGTGGTTATAAGTCCATAAAATCCATAAATAAAATCAGTCAATAAAAATACAATCAATAAATAACACCAAACAAAATAATAAAAAAAAGTCAAGAAGTAAAAATTAATGAATCAAGTAAAGAAACAAAACAAATAAATAATATAGACAACAACGCAAGTACGAGATTCTCAAATGCCACTCGGCAGATCGTTTATTTATTTGAACGAAAAGGCAAGTGTTTACTGATTCGGCAATATATTACAATAACAAGCAAAAGAAGTGTAAAAGAAAGTATCCCGTAAAATCAATTCTGGCTTGTTAACAATTCATATTCTTAATTATTCCCGCAATACGAATTATCCCGTCGTTCGCGTCAACTTTCTCACTCTCATACATTACTTTCAAATATTTGCAGGACTTGACAATACGTGATCGGACAAAGTTAACCAATAGGTCGTCTCGAAATTCCGCCCGCCTATACCGGACTAATCCCACACATACACAAAATAACTCTATAATCATGGGACGCCGGAAGGTCACGTATGCGAAGCCTCTACTTGTTCGAATTCTCCAACTCACAAATGGTATGAAGGCAAAACCAAGAATAAATCAGGAACTAAATAACAATTAACGAACATCAATTATATAAAATAGAATAAAGCAACAATAATTAAATAACCGACATCCAAATAATAATAACAATCCCTAAATTATTCAAATAAAAGATGTTGAAAGTAACAAACGATTTGTCAATGCGAGATACGCTTCGAACCGTACTAATCCCTCGCGACCAAGTACAAAACACGGGACGATGGCCGAGCACGCACTGCACAAGCTTACTAATGAAATAAAATTCAATATAACAAATAAGTGAAAATAATGAAATGAAGTCCAATATAATAAAATAAACAAAAGAAAATAAATAAGATAATGTGTCAATAAAAGTCGGTTGTTCTAGAAAATCTGCGACGTGGACTATAACGTTCAAATGCCTCACACTCAAACACACAACGGAATAACGTACTAACGCGCGCACGGTTTAACAGTCAACAAATACATAAGAATGACTAAGAAACGAAATGACTTCTTCCCGGCTTTAACCGCTAAACGATCTCGCTGTTATATTCTAATAGACGCAGTCCGTCCCGATACGTATACCAATACGTATAGTAATACTCTGTGTGTGGCATACAAAAGTCGCAGGTACGACCAAGCTCGAGTAGACTTATCAGTCTGCAAACAATAATTAAACTCGGTTAATTGGGAGAATCGGTGTCGCTAGATGACCGCCACCAGCGCATCAGCTGGACAACGCATAAATTAACAATAGATAATAGAGATGTGTAGCTCAGTCCGGCAGGTGAACCCCATGGGATAGATTGGTTACTCCTAGTAGATCAGATGGCCCAGGATAGATAGTAGAATATTGGCCGTAACTGAACGCCGAGCGGGACGGCTGTATATCCTGACAGAGAGAAGTGGAAAATGTCTTTATCCTCTTTCCTTCGAGGGAGTAATTGGATCCCGAAGCCGACAACCAGTGCGCGTGATGCACCTTCTCTTTCTTTCTCTCCGTCTCTGGGTCGTACAAATAATTTAAAAAATACAAAAAAAAAATAAATAAAGTCCGGCAATCTTATTATAGAGCCCTGCGAGATCGTGCGGAAGCCGTAGCGAAGAGGACGAAGCGTACGAATATTTTGCCACATTACAGTTGTTATGCCGGTACCGAGTAATTGGATTATTCGGTAGTCGGTATAATATTAAAAGTTATTATTTTTTAGGATCGTTTGCCGATAAGGAGATGGATCTCGAGTAAAAGATGGAAACGCGAATTTATATAAAAGGAAGTATTTATTATAAGCAACGGTACCTTTCCGTTGCCTATTTATATATCAAAGTAAGAAGTACAATAATGCGTTGTTTCGAGTATGAAACGAGGAACCAACCGTTCTCTTTTCAATCTAATTTAATACTGTCTTTTCGTAAAGCAGTTGCTAACTGTCTTCACGAAAATCCCTTAATTCGCAATTTTAGCGTTAGCCTTTCGTCGAACGCCAAGCGAGTCGCTCATGCTGCGTCGGCGTTCTTGGGGTCGTTCATACGATCGGGCATTGGACTTCGTTTCTTGTCTTGAACGAATTCCAATGTTTCTTTACTATGGAATATTCCCGAATATACTAAATACGGAGTGGAATATTCCGTGGCACAACACAGTACTCTTAATCAATTAATAAAATGTTTGCATTCATTAATTACTGAAATTTTTGATGTTTTTATGTGTTTTTCATTAGTATTTGTAAGAAATTCATGACGTTCTAGCGGTTTTTCAGTAAGAGTCGGGAAAATAAATCTTGTGATGTCAATGACACGGATACTTAGTAGGTCATATTATGAAACTTTTCGATTTTGTCTTTTGTTGCAACAATTCACTTTTCAAAAGTTAATCGTGGCAAGAAAAAAAAATACGAATTGACTAACTCGAGAATCGGAAACTGCTATTTTCGGATTGTCAGTCTGGAACGCTACCACTGCGTTGCCCAGCTTCTCTGGTATCCGATATTGCACTATTAATATCACTTATCTGTGCTGACGTTAATGTCGTTAATCATGTATATTTTCCCACATCAGCGCATAAGTGCTGTATGGCAGTATAGCCAGTCATTTTATATTATTTTCATTCATTTCACTGTTATTTTTCTCTTTTGCGGGGAAAGAGCTTCCAGTACTGTAACGGCACCTTTACCCGTGATCGAACTGTACACTCAGAAAAGAATTTGTGTAATATTAACAAATCTTGAGTCGATATAACGAAATAAATGTTTAATTATTATAACTAAATTAAAGTCAAGCCAAATAACATTTTTTAATTGTTAACAAATGTTTTCCAGTTTTATTTGAACCAAACCCGAATTATTTAGCCCAACTAAAATTCGGTAATGATAACTGAACATTTATTTTACCATATTCAACTCTAGATTTGTTAACATTAAATAATTTGTTTTCTCAGTGTACTTGCGTTAATGATGCAATTTGTTGGAAAATCAGCTGGCGCACGGCGATCGATATTCGCCGTGCGTCGACCTGTTGCTGCTGTGTAGCACGCCGCGCTCGGTTGGGTCGGAGATAGCCGAGGAAGGGCCTCGCGGAGCCGAGGCTGTGCCTCGCAGGCATGCCGCGTTAAGCGAGAGGTTATCCAAAATGTTTGAGAATCCGTCCAGATGTGTTGGATGGAATCTGAGAAGATATTGAAAAAATATGAGTATTTAATCGACGCAGGGAAAAATAAAACCAGACAGAAAGATAGTCTATAGAGAAAGTGGTTTTTATTCTACCATCCACTCTTTCACTACAAAATATCTAAAATAGAAAAAAAATAATAAAGATATAAATTAAAATACAAAGAATTGAAGTTAAGTTTTGATTTGAGTGAAACATTTGAGCAGCACATAATTACAGTAATTGTGTGCTGCATTTATGAGTTACTTGAGTAGCACACAATTATATTAATTGTGTGCTGTGATTATTGAGAGCAGTGTACGTGCTGCAGCCAGTGCTACGGAGCACGCTACGCAATGAGATATGTGAGTGCACAGATTGATTTTACTAATTCCAGGAACTTCTCAATAAGCTAGAAAATTTGAATGCACAGAAAGTCAGTGATGGCACATGCAACTCTTGTACTTGAGTGCTAGAATTCTACTAGAACGGACTGTGAATCAGTCAACGCTGCACTGCACAACAAAATGAGAGTATGAGGATGCACAAATGAGTAGAAATATTCACAGTATTTTCCCAGCAGGTTTACTGGGGGAAAATACAGTGAATAGAGAGCACATGCGCAATTATATTAATCGAGCAGGCAAAATGTAGTGATGAAAACCGTGGTACAGCCAGTGCTACAGAGCACGCCAAAGTGTGAGACCTTTATGTTGATGTACCGACTTATTTTCTACTCCTCACCGACATTGAATTGCACTGAATTGTGACGGTGTACTCTTACCGTGCATTTGAGTCCTGTTGAGCTTGAAAATGCTGAGAAAATCTGGTGAGCTGGTAAAAAATCCGAGAGTGTACCGACGATATGTGCGCTGTCCAGGCGGTCTTTCACAGAAGTGTCAAAAATAGCAATTTGGCTGCGTAATACGAAAGCGTCGTTGAGCGCTGGAGTCAAATGAGGGAGATAGCCGGTAAGCGAAGCTGAAGTCAAGCGAGAGAGATAACCTCTCGCTTAACGCGGCATGCCTGCGAGGCACAGCCTCGGCTCCACGAGGCCCTTCCTCGGCTATCTCCGACCCAACCAAGCGCGGCGTGCTACACATCAGCAACAGGTCGACGCACGGCGAATATCGATCGCCGTGCGCCAGCTGATTTTCCAACACAATCACAGTTCAAATATTGTTTTATATGCGCCTGGCAGGATCAGACGAATCATAAAATGAAAGTAAAGTGATTGTAATGCACTATTAATTTCCTGACGACTTAAAAATTAGTGAGCATTTCATATACCAGGTGTATGCATAAGTTTTTTCCGGTTTAACTAAGAGATGGCGCCAGCGAAAAGTACGCAGCGTATTAATTTGACACATACGTCATTTTGTTCGTCTGACATTAACCTACAAACACACACAAGTTGAGTCCGCCAAAAACTAGCGTCTTTGTTTTATCGTTCAGTGATCATGTCGAGTTTTGTGCCTGAAAAAGAACATTTGCGGCACGCATTGCTTTTTTTATTTAATCAAAAGAAAAAGGCTGCTGGAAGTCAACGTTTGCTGGTAGAAACATATGGTGAACACGCTCCATCGATTAAAATATGTAAGACATGGTTTCGACAATTTAAATGTGGTGATTTCAATGTGAAAGACAATGAGCGCTCTGGTAGACCACAAAAATGCGAAGACGAGCAATTTCAGGAGTTATTGGATGATGATCCAACTCAAACTTAACGGCAATTAGCAGAAGCATTACATGTGTCACAAAAAACAATCAGCAGACGTTTACGAGTAATGGGGAAGATCAATAAACTCGGTAAATGGGTCCCACACGATTTTAATTAACGTCAAATAGAAAATCGCAAGGTCACTTGTGAAGTGCTGCTTCAACGCCACGAAAGGAAATCATTTTTGCATCGAATTGTGACGGGTGACGAAAAATGGATTTATTTTGAAAACCCGAAGCGGAAAAAATCGTGGCTTTCACCTGGCGAAGCCGGTCCTTCAACACCAAGGCCAAATCGCTTCGGCAAGAAGACCATGCTCTGTGTCTGGTGCGACCAGAGCGGTATTGTGTATTATGAACTCTTGAAGCCCGGCGAAACCGTTAATACACAACGCTATCGCCAATAAATTATTAATTTAAACCACGCATTAATCGAAAGACGACCGGAATGGGCCAGAAGACATGGCAAAGTGATTTTGTTACACGACAATGCGCCGTCTCACACAGCAAAAGCAGTGAAAGACACCTTGAAATCGCTTGGATGGGACATCCTTCCGCACCCGCCGTATTCGCCAGACCTGGCGCCATCTGACTATGACCTCTTCGCATCAATGGGGCACGCGCTCCCAGAGCAGCACTTCAGCAATTTCGAGGAAGTTGGAAAATGGCTCGACGAATGGTTTGCCGCAAAAGACAAGCAGTTTTTCTGGCATGGTATTCATAAGTTACCTGAAAGATGGGCGAAATGTGTAGAAGCCGATGGCCAATATTTTGAATAAAACAAAAATTAATTTCCCTTGAAAATTACGTGTTTTTTTTACCAAAAAACCGGAAAAAACTTATGCATACACCTGGTATGTCTTTAATTTTATTATTTATTTATTTATTTATTTATATAATGTTATATACTGTTTAGATATGTTCATTAAATAATCTTTCATAACTTATTTCATAAAAGCCCGCGCAGTGGCTGTTGCGAAGTGGGTGGGGCGAAACAGTGTAAAGCGCAATCGAGATGAGATTTGTTACGAGCAGCGCATGCCTTCCCCTGACGCGCCTAGCACGTGCAGTGTGGTGGCAGTGATGATAATCGTCTTACCTCGCCGGCTGGCATCACTAAACGAGCATCCAATCTTAGCAGAAGGCGCATTTAGCGTCCCATAATGAGACAGAAAGAGTTGGGCGGACTGGATTTCGCCTAGTTCCGGGGCTCACCACCGGGCCAGAAAGCGTAGTAGTCGAAGGCCCACTACTACTGAAGGTAAAGAAGATGGAAGAATCACTCTTGTATCACATCTCATGGGATTTTTTTGTAATAGCAAACGGCGACACTAAGCCGACCACCACAGTATTCTTTGCTTATATTAAAATAATCCCTATTTCTGCCTACCTAAGAAGTCTAAACTAATTTTCTCAATATTCGAGTTCGAATCTTTCTCCTCAGAGAATCCAAAGAGAGAAAAAAATAATGCTAACAGGAAAAAGCCGCTACAAGGCTTAATGGCGCAGCTTATGAAGGTCCTAACAAAAAAATCTATAAAAGCCCCGTACTATGAAGTGTGACCAGCCTAGTAAGGTGTTTATTAAATTTCCTTATTGGACCCCTAATACAGTTGGGGCGAACAAAAAGGGGCCACGAAAACAAGTGGTTTAACTGTCAGCGAACGTAAATGTAATTGATTTGTAATTGCCTTTTATGGTTGTCTAATCTTAAAGCAAGGATTAACAATCTAATGCAGTAAAGCTGTTGTAATTTAAATTTGAATTTTGTCCAGCGCATTTCGCGGCATTTTTGCGTGAGTGCATATATGGCTATACTTTGTATATGGTGAGGATGTACTACTGTGTTCAAAAAGTAAGGTGAATTTTTTATTTAAACTTCCCGCGTTAACCGAATTGGACAAATGAATTTTTTTCCAGTTGGTAGAACTGTTAGTGACATCTGTGACAAATTACATGTCAATATCATTATTAGTTTTTAGTTTACGCTTGGTTTTGTGAACAAAGAAAAGTGAATTTGGCGATTTTTACGATGTCGAATTGTGTTGAGCAAAGAAGTGCTATTAAATTTTGCTTGCGGAATAAAATTTCCGCCGCTGAAACGTATCGAATGTTACAAAAGGCCTTCGGTGACGAGACTATGTCACGGAAAAATGTTTACAAGTGGTACAAAGATTTCAAAGAAGGCAGAGAACGTGTTGATGATTTGAAACGCTCTGGACGACTATCGACGTCAATTGATGAGCAACACATCAAGAAAATCAAGGAATTGGTGCTCGAAAATCGTCGATTAACAATTCGAGACCTTGCCGACATGCTTGCAATATCAATTGGATCAGTGCAAGCAATTTTGAAGGATCATTTGTGCCTCAGAAGAGTCAAATCGCGTTTGGTGCCAAAATTTCTCAATTCTTTCGAAAAAGAGCGTCGCGTTCAAGCATGTGAATCAATGATTTCTGACTATCAGGACGTCTACAAACAAATTATTACGGGCGATGAGACTTGGATTTATGCCTATGATCCGGAAACAACCGATCAATCGAGCGAATATCGTGTCAAAGGTGAACCGAGACCGAAAAATTCATGCCAAAGTCGCTCAAAAATCAAGGTCATGTTGACAGTTTTCTTCGATTATCGTGGTGTGGTGCATTACGAATTCCTTCCCACTGGCCAAACTGTCAACAAGGAATATTATTTAAGTGTTATGCGTCGTTTGCGTGAAGCTATTCGCAAGAAAAGGCCAGAATTATGGAAAGACAACACTTGGATTCTGCACCACGATAATGCACCGTCGCACACAGCACTGGTTCTTCGTGAGTTTTTCGCCAAAAACTCCACTCATGTCGCTCCACAACCACCGTATTCGCCTGATTTAGCACCGTGTGACTTCTGGCTGTTCCCAAAGCTCAAGAGACCACTCCGGGGAAATCGTTTTGAGTCGATTGAAGAGATCAAACGTGAATCGCTACGCGCATTGAAGGCTATACCTGAGGACGACTTTTTAGCATGCTTCAAAGATTGGAAAAAAACGTTGGCATAAGTGTATTGTAGCTAGGGGGGATTATTTTGAGGGGGACGAAATCGATTTGGAAGAATAAATAAAAAAATTTTATTTTAAAACAAAATTCACCTTACTTTTTTAACACAGTAGTATGCCTTTGTCTGTTTTTTACCGTATGCCGTTACGGTTTCAGATTCTTCTGCTCTCTCGAGTAGTGAGCAGCGCTAGTCGCTAGTAGAGTGCGATATGTATTGTAAAACCGAGTTTGAAGAGATTATTACTTTTGTTTTTCTTAAATACATTTATGTTTCTCAGTAAGGACTATTCGCTAATCTTATTTGTGTCAAATTCCGCTGTACCTAAGACATCCTGTTCCAACAAAAGCAAATGAAATACAATCAATAGATTTTCTCGAAAGAGCGATCCTTGGAAATATGAGTCTCTAAGGAGAAAATCGCAGACTCACTTCATTTTTCTTAAGGTTTGAAAATACTTCGATTACTTCCGAACTGCCATTTTGGCACTCAGCTTGATGATCAATGTTTGGAATGTATCTAGAGGCTTCGCTAGAAAAACGAAGAAATTGTTCAGAATATTTTGACAGAAAATTGATAAATAAGAAATTCGAATTAAAATCTTAATAATATCTAGGAAATATTTTCACCAGGGCGAGTATAGACCTTCCGCATATAACACAATAGTACGATAATCTCGCCTTAGGCATTAATTCGTTGGTCCAGTAACAGCAAAACTTGCCGAAGTTTTCACTAAGCCTTTTTAAAACTATTTAATTAAACTGCAATCCAAGGTCCCAACAATGTTTTGAAATGCCCATACACCTTGCCCATACATACTATGCAGGACTGTTCTTTTTAATATTAATTGGCACAATTCAATTATATGCGCGATGATGTTATTTATGAGTACTGTGGCTTGTTACCCTGCTGCAAATATTTTTTTTTCGAATTGCTTCGATAATATTTTCTATGTTTTCCCAAAAAGTTGTCATTTTTTCCATATTCTTTTTTAGTTTTAAGGATAAGAAACCACGATATTCACCGAAACGGAATTTTCGCAAAATTTCTCCCAATTTTTAAATGTATTCGGGGAAAAATGCGAAATTCTCCCGCTCTTAAAATTTTTCATAATTTTTTAATTATTCTCTGGAATTCCCGGAGTCCAAATTTCCCCGTGAATTTGTGTGATTTTCTCAGTGGATTTCTTCGATTTTCTCATATTTTATAAGAATTATACCAATTCTCTGTTTTATTCACAGATTTTCTTTACATTACTCTCATTTCCATAGAATGTTTGCCTCTTTTCTGCAGATTTCTTACCACCAATGAGAATATAGGTGATTAACCCAAGTTTTTTACTTTGTGCATTAAATAATTTTTAACATCTTTTCAAAATAGTTCCGAAAGTTGATGGTCATACGCCATCTAACAGTATCTATCAAAACGTTATCTCTGATGATTTTTCAAAATCTCTCTGTGTTAAGATTAGGTGATAGTTTTCTGAGCTTCCGAGGGAGGCCCACCATCAATAGGCGACGTGTCTACGGATCCTTTTAGACGCGAGGTCACTTCCGGCCGCCGTCCCCCTTCGCGCATGTTTCTTCCAGTTTCTCTATCAAAAATCACTTCAATTCCGGTCTTTTTCGAAACAACTTCTACTCCAATTTCGAAGTGCACGCTTCACGGTTCGAGTTCACGGTAATTCTTCGTTGCGCACCGGAATTCAATTAGTCTCTCCACGATTTCTGACAACATGTCTCGGATCGTTCGAATTACACCCGGACGATTCAAGTTCACTAGTGCGGCAGTTCTTCGAGAAAAGACACTTCCTTCTCGGTCTTCACGCGGAAGGCTTCTAATACTTTTGTTTCGGGCCTTCTAAGGAAAGCTTTTATTCGTCTACTCGGAAAGCCTCATAGAATTCATTCAAACTTTACGCAACAGAGCTCTAATTCTTACAGGCAAACCTTCATAGTGTCTCGCGAATCATCTGATTCACGCCCGGATTGCTCACGTTTACTAGTGCGGTATCTCTTCTGTGAAATGAAGAAACCATTCAGTCACTTCCGTTAACGGTCTGTGTTCTCGCTTGTCAGCCATTGTGCAGAATGTATCTTCGCTGCGAACTAACTCCTGTCTTATTAACGCTCATGGTGTCTTATTATTTCGTTGGCATTATAAGTTGTCTTTTAGTTTGTAACGATGAATAAATCATCGAATCGTGCAATCTCTAATTACAACAAGTGACTTTCAAGTGTTTTGTTCTCTTCAAACTATGTGAATTTTCTTCCATTAAATCTCCTTAAAACCAGATTTCCTTCGCACTCCTCAAAACACTCTGAACTACTTTTAAAATTGTGTAATTTGTAGAATACGGCTCTGGAGTCGAGAGTCAGAGAATTAGAGAGAATAAAAAAGAATTACTTCGCCAATTTTCGTCCTTTGGCCATACCATATATCTTCTAAACTACCGCTTTCTCAGTCACCTTGATGTCTGAGAAAGTATAATTCGTAGGGAGAAAATATGATAATTACTTCAAGATTTATCGTTTGTAAGATATTACAACGATGGTAAATAAACTTGTAACGTCTTGGCAGTGGTGTACACGACGTTTAGCGTAAGGGAGACGAACTCCCGATCGAACTCGCTTCACGTATGAACGGTTAACCGGCGACGAACCACTCGATATTCGGGCCTCGCGTAGAGAGGCAAGTGTCGTCGCGAGTGTAATTGACGATAATTAATATCGCCAGGGCTACGGTGGCGTAATTGGTAACGTACCAGGCTAGAATTCGAGTTCTCGGTTCGATCCTGGGCTGTTGCTATATTTTTTTACGATTTCTTAAGAAATAGAAAATCGTCAGTTCTGGTTGCCTCATTAATTCTTAATAAATAAGTGAGACAATCAGAGCTAACAAAAACGAATAATTAGATTGTTAGAGATATTTCTATCAAAAGATCGATAACGCAGGAATCCGGGCGGCGGTGATTCACACCCTGAGTGGCGATTTGCCAAAAAGTTCCATCTTAGATAATTTAGTCGAAGTTGACGCATAAATTCATAAGTTTAATAGTATCCAGTACATTTTTCTGAATCTATTGAACGATTTTCCTGGAAACTCTTCTGTTGGAAATGTTATTTGTCCCGGGTCATCCCACTTACCTCTCCTGAGGCTTCTCTGCTGGTATCTATTGTTAATTGTCGACTGATAATCAACTGGCACCCAAACCGAATGATCATTTGTAACGTAGAAAATTAATCTGAAGCCCTAATGGCCGTGGACCCAAGCCGCGTTGTGTGATGGGATCGACCGAAAAATGATATATTCGGTGAAGATTTTCTGTTTTAATGGCGCCCAACGTGGCGCACGTGGGTGTACTTTATTAAATGATTAATGTAGATTATTAGAACTATTCAATGATCAATGTAAAATTTCGAAAGGCGCTCTTTCGTGCGTATCGCACTATGCTAGATAGACGCGCTCAGCGAGGGTCAGCCGCTCGACCGACGCACAAAGTACACAAGCAAGATTCCAAGACATTCAATCGATTGAAACTCTTTGTCGCTTTCACGCTTCTGTAATATTTTTACAAGATACGGATTATTTATACTAGTTATTTCATACAGTGTTATTCAATGTATTCTGTAAACCGATTTGTCTGTTACACGAACAAGTAATTATGGAAATTATTGTGGAATGATTTATTATTGAATGATCGAGAATAGCGATGATCTCCATCTCGTCACATGGTAAATGAATAGTCTGATTTGAGTTCACAGTTTGTATCTTGCTACGATCGACACTCAAACCCAGAAAATGAAAATGTTTGTGTACAAATTTAATTGCAAATAATGAATGAAACCAATGAATTTAAATAATGTCGATATGATTTAACGAAAATGATCTTATTTATGCCGATATAATGTTGATGAATTTAACGGAAATAATCTTATTTATGCCGTTTGAATTATTAAATACGATGAAAAATTGTCGATAATATGGTCGATTGATCCGTATCTTACTACGATCGTCGATATTGTGTGAAAATTTAATAAATAAATATTTGATTGGCCGACCCGCATCTTGTTGCGAACGCAAGTAGTGTCGATTGTTATAAATTCACTTTGTATATTAATTAATTATTGAAACTTAAAATTATTATTATCGATCCGATTTTATTCTGATTGAAAATCGAAACTAGATATCGAACAAACGGATTAAGCTAACCCGGATTTAACAAGAGGGGCGTATCTATATGTCATACCCATAACGGATCGAACCCAAAATGACTTCGATGTTTATCTCGCCGACATCAACACCGGTTAACAAAAATTAATTAGCCAAGATCAGGAAGGATAATTCAACTGTCACGCGGAGTAACAATTGGATTGTATTTGGCCAGGACTTAGAAGAACATATGGCGATCCTATCTCTCGTGTTCAAAGTTCTCCGCGGAGAAAAATTAATAATAAACCAAGAAAAGAGCAGTTTTGCATGAAAGGAAGTTAAATTCCTATATTATTATTGGCTATATTATTGGTGAATACGGTATACGACCCAATTCAGAAAAGATTAAAGCAATCCCTGATTTCCCTGTTACAAAAGATCGTACATAATTGCGCCAGCTCAACGGACTCGTAAATTCGTACCACTGACCACTTAAAGCCGTCGCGCGAATACAAGGCCCTCTCGATAAATTAACAAGTCCGAAAGTATCGTACAACTGAAATGAAATAGAACAGAAATCATTCGAGGCGGTCAAAGCCGTTTTGGCCGAAGCACCTCGCTTGTACGTCCCAATTTCCGGACAATCCTTTATCTTATAGACAGTCGCGGGCGATTTCAGGTTTGGCCCGATACTAGTTCAATTGGATCCGGGATCGAAGACAGAAAACCTGATCGAAGTACTTAGTCAACCGTTACGAAGTGCAGGACTAGGCTAGGAGCGGGGGTAGGCTATCTACTTATATGAGGACGATATGACAGTCGAGCATAGACGAGGTACGACGAACGACGCTCCCGATGCATTATCGCCTATGCACGATATTAACGTCAATCCTCTCGGTTGGGAACACGTAATCGAAGAAATGATCCAGGATATATTTGAGTTAAACACTATATGCGATCAGAATTGGTATGAAACAAAAATTAAATTGGTTCGAAAAAAACCGGAAAAATTGACAGAATGACGATTATCACGCGGCGCGCTCTGGACAGGAAACAGATCGGCGAAAAATAATATTTTCTTTCTGCATTCGCCTGGGAATGACATCATTAGTGCCAGAAGATCATTATGATAGAAGAGTCTCAATCTCCGTATAATTCTCCTGTATGGATAGTTCCGAAGGAGGCAGATTCTTAAGGTCGACCTCGTATGTGTATGGTGATTGATTTTCGCAAACACAATGAGATGAAAATCTCCGACGCATACCCTTAACCGTATTGAACGGGTATACTCGATCAGCTGGGAGAAACCCAGTACTTCTCAACATTTGATTTAGCAAGCGGCTTCCAGCAGATCCCTATGCACCCAGAGGATCGCAAGAAAATAGCATTCTCAACGCCTAATGTTCACTACGAATATATTCGTATGCCAGAAGGCCTTAACAATGCACCAGCCACCTTCCAGCATCTCCTAAATAATGTGCTGCGGGTCTCCAGGGTACAGAATTATTTGTATACCTGAACGACATCGTAGTATTTGCCAGGACATTAGAAGAACACGAAAAAAGGTGCGCCGCCTCATGAGTCGATTGGAGGATGCGAACCTCGTACACGAGCCAGTTAGGTGCGAATTCTTGAGAAAATATATCGGTTATCTGGGTCACATAATCGGCCGTGACGGATTGAGACCCGATCTAAAGGAATTATTGTCTGTAAAAAAATGTCCAAAACCGAAAAATAAAAAAAACGTGCGTCAACTTCTAGGCTCTACTGGCTATTTTCGCCGTTTTATCCTTGATTTCTCAAAGATTGCGAAACCTTTATCAGATTTGACAAAGAAAAACGCATCCTTCATATATGCCAGAGCAGCGCGCGGGCGCTTCCAAATCTACGCAAGCTCCTCTACAGTGACCCGGTTCTGAAGTATCCAGACTTTAGTAGGCCTTTCATCCTCACTACCGGTGCCTCTGACGTAGCTGTCGGGGCTGTGCTTAGTCAAGAGCAGGATGGGCAAGATCGACCGATCGCTTATTTTTAAAAATTCACAGCCCTGCCGAGTACAACTACAGTAACATGGAAAAAGATTGCTAGGCCGTGGTGAAAGCTCTAGAGAATTTTTTTATATGGGCGAGAATTTATATAAGTCACGGACTACGAGCCCCTCAAATGGATTGTTTCTATGAACGATCCGGTCAAGCGTTGATACGTTGGCGATTAAAATTAAGAAATTATAATTATGAATTTCTGTACAAGCCTGGTCGTCTAAATACTAACGCGGATGCTCTTTCACGCCACCCGGTGGTTGCAGACGAGAGTACTCCTTCCAGTGATACAGAGTCATTTTCATGTACCAGCAAAACAGATTCTGATGAGGAATGCCGTAAAGATTTAGGACCCGTGCGACGGGTAGTACGTGGCGTGGGCAGGCCGAGATTAAATTCTGACCCACTACGTTGACTCAGACTCCTCTCCTAAGTTTATGCAGGACGAGGCTAAGTCAATGGATGTACCTTTCAAAGGTAATGTCCTCCCGAGTGGCAGTACAAGCTATGTCGCAAAGAACGTCTCCGCGGTTACTGGCACTCGAGGGTATTTAACTTATAAAAGGGAGAATTACGCCCACTTCATCCCTGCGTATGGAGAATTAACGGGCCATATTGGATGAAGACTTTTGGCCGATTTAGGACTAATAAATAGCTCGGCTAGCTAAAAGCCAAGGGCCTCGTAACGGGGCAAATCGCAATTACACCCAACGTCGTAAAACAAAAATATTATGAGAAAACGTTAAAGGAAACAGTATATTCTTGTTTGAAAAATTGAAACACCGTCCTGCAACATCAATACGAAAACATTGTTCGAATTTCTAGATCAGGAAACATTACGGACGAACTGCCCAGCAACGAATATATCATATTACGATGATACACGAGCTGTTCAGAGGTGCTGATATCTCTGTAACCATGTGCTATGGCAAGATTATACTACCCCCTTAAAACCAGAGACGTAGTATAATCATAGAATATCACGAAAACCTAATAGGTGGTCATAAAGAAGTAACGAAAGCCTACAGAAAAATTCATGAATGACTTTATTGGCCTTCGCTACGAAACGAAGTCCAAAATTACATACGCTCTTGCTAGGATTGCCGGGAACAGAAACTGGTTCGCTCTAAGTTCCGTGAACCGATGTTAATCACGGACACGCCAGCTGACGTATTGGACAAGGTTTCTCTCGATACCGTGGTGCCCCTTCTCACGACCTCGCATAGAAATAAGCATAAATTTACCATGCAAGACAACTTGTCAAAATACTGCCTGGCTGAAGCTATACCGGATCTGGAGGCTACGAAAATTGCCAAGGCCGTGGCGAGTCGTTTAATTCGACACCCCTCAGGCAATTCTTATCGATCCAGGAGCTTCGTTCACTAGTAATCTATTGAAGAAACTGTCTCGAATTTTTCATTTGCAACAATTAACGACATCTGATTATCGTTCCCAGACGAACGGTTTCCCGGAGCGCAGCCACGTAATGTTGTCAAAATACGTCAAGCATTATGCGACTGCTTATGACGATTGGGATCGTCTATTGCCGATCGCAGAACTCTCGTATAACAAGTATGATATATATATGACCACTACGCCCTGTAGTATATAATATACAAAATATATACAAAGGCCATTTGAAAAGTTTCTGGCCTCATCGATATAAAGTATCTGTGGAAAAAAATTTCATCAGCCGTCCGATAGATGGCCTCAACATATGTAAACCGTACAAATTTCAAGTCATTCTAATCATTACTTTGTCTATGGAGTTCTTCCAAAGTTTTTAGCTTACATTGTCTGTCAACAATGAAGAAAATTAAGTGTCGCGCAGTGATAAAATTCCTTCATTTGAAAGGGAAAAAGTCTCAGGAAATAAAAGATGAGTTAGAATCTGTATACGGTGAAGCCTCCCCTCCATTTACAACGGTAAAACATTGGGTGGCTGAGTTCAAATGGGGTCGTACGAGCATCATATGTATGTATTCAATACAATGGAGATTAATATATATGTATATCTCTGTATTTATACAAATATATGTGAGTAGTTGTATGTGCGAATATATACCTAATGAGAATAATACAAGTATAGATAAGTATTTGTATGCGTGAGAAAATATCTCTGTATGCCTGCGTACATCCTCACATAAGTGGAACCCACAGAAGTGACAATATTAAAAGAAGAAATGCATTGTTTGTCTGAATTCAAATTCAATTCAAGAAAACAACATGAATCCCATAAGTACGGGTATCCGTCTCGGACTTATTGTGACGGCACAATGTTCTCTCAACGCGTCAGATTCATTTCAAGTCACTGACGTAAGCGAGTGCCCGGGCCTTTACTACGAGAAAATGATGCCACTGCGACTGCATCACGGATACTGAAGGATCACGGTCTATACGGAAATCGGCTCATGCAGCCTAATAAATTCGGAAAATATATGCCGGGAAATGCTACGAATAAGTTACATTTTCAGCCAGATAACTCGAGCGGAAACACTTTAGAACGAAATAGAACAAGTTGTATACGATTCCCGACTCGTACGAGATCCGATAGAAGACATCCCTCACACCATAAAGAGAAAGTCAGCCCTCTCGGCTTCGTTGGATCAGTCATTAAGTCACTATGTGGTACTCTGACTCAAGAAGATGCTGAGTATTTCAACGACCAAATTGACTGACTGTTTGCCGACCAAACGAAACTCACGCACTTGATCGGAAAACAAATGCATCTAACAGAGTCGAAACTTCAAACGTTACACAAAGAGAACATTGTAGAAGCTCAACGGGTGCACAGTCTCGTTACACACGTTACACAGTTACAAATGGAGATAAACATGCTACGCAGGAATGAAGCTTGGTTGCAGTACAGCAGCACCCTAATGAATTACGCCACCCGCGTAGAAGTGTGAGTAGGGCGATACATAAGCACGTGTGAACACTATCAACGTATTATCGCTTCCACACGTGACGACCGATTCGTCCGAGTATCCCGACTACGGGATAGCTATTGGCCGAGGCCAAGGGGGTACAGATACGGGCCAGCATCATAAGGACCTCACGTATCATAAGAGACGTATACTGATAGTTGTGCATATACCTCTACTGGACTGGACGAACTATCAACTTTGCCGTATGCATACTTGGCCGGTTACTCAGAGGATCTGCAACGAAACAAGATCGGCATTCGTCCGCCCCTCCTCCAAGCATCGTCCTCTGTCAGCGGATCACCGTACATTTTTTCTCACAAATTCTATATACCTTCCCTCATGCAGAACGGCCGATCGAAAGTTAATTTGCTCGTTAATAATGACGGCAACAGCAAACCGGCAGCCGCCGCCGACTACACTGATCACCAGCTGCTATCATCGCGTGGATATGGGGAGATACGGGGTGGGCGACGCATCAGCCATCACCCTCACCTCCGTAATGAGTCACAATGTTAAAGTGATTCGAAGTGAAGTTATCTCTATTACTTTTTATATTTCTTTCTTTGGATTAGCTTTGGAATAGCTCGAAGAGTTGAAGCTCCACGTAGGTGTGTTGCACAGCATCCTATAAATTCTCCGGTAATAGTTTTGGACTCCGGGATCCCATACCGCGATTCAATACAAACCGCTGTGAGTCGGGCGCACCACATATCAGTACCCCGCGTTAAACGATAAATAAAGTAAACGATGAAGATTATTATACAGTGAAAGACTATGAAATATAGTTTGCTGTTTCTTTGAAACAATATAGAGTGAAACATAGTGACCATAATCTAATTATAAGCGACACAAAAGGACTAAATAATTATAACTCCAGAATCACTAAGTATGAGTGTGTGTATAGATGCGTGAATGTGTTTGTCATAATAAATCCATGCTTCATTTCTTTATAAATTGACTCTCCTGAGTTTTATCCCTTCAACCCTCCCATTATCGAGAGACCGAGCCCGTGTAGGGACGGACAGTGCAGCAATTTCAGGAATAAATTTGTTACGTTCGCTACCCAAGCCTTCAGCTCGTGACGTAATACCGCTAAATTATTGGACTCACAGAATCGGCAATATCGATGAGTTCCGCCATAAAATTGAACAAAATCTAAAGAAATACTCAAATCGAAGCCTCAATAAAGTTAATAGTGAAAAGCTGACTTCTATAGAGGTCATAATAGGTATCGAAGTCTATTACCCGAACAAAAAATGTAGCAGCAAAGCCAAAGGTTACGCTTGCAAAATAGCCCATCATTATTTGGGGCCAGCTTTTGTAACTTGGTCGTTACTTGGTCGGAGATGACGAGGGATCAAGAGGAAGGTAAAAGCAAAATTTAACGACCCGTAAGTCTACGACAACCGCGTCCGCTAGTACCTGTTCAGAGGAAACGCCCTGGCAGCCACACCTAAACCGCCTAATGCTGCCGGTCTATTAACACAAACGCTCTCGGATGAAAAAGTTGCTGTGCGAGCTCTTTTCACCTTGTTTGCAAATAAGGCTCTGGATGAGGTGACAGCAGAACCCTAACTAAAGGACGGATAAGAAGTAACCATCATCGTCCCAACCAAATATAAAAAAATAGTCCAATCAATGTAACCTCGCGCGTCTTCAATCGAAAATATCCCTTACATTCGTCCTTTCATTCTGTTTTTTTTTGTTAAGACTGAATATTAATGAGAGTGTTAGTTACCACGAAAATAACTCGAAAGATGTAATGTTACTGACATTCAGTCAATCATTCTTAATACGTCGTTTTATTTTGTTTTCTTTAGACTAAATATCGCCAACCGCGTTAGTTACTTAAGGACTAGAATAATGATCGAAATGTTGTGTTTTACAAACTCATATGACCAACAAATGAAACCAAGAGTTGTAGCAATTGAACGCGAAATGGTTTAGCTTATTGCGCGAATTTCCAGGAACGCTTGATTTGCATAATAGGTATATCTAATAATAACGCATCTTTCACGAATTACAATTGCGGGCGAATTTACTTGGTAACCATTAATTAGGTTCCCTTGTGTAATTAATTAGATTGTTTCAGTAATTGGCACAGTCAACGAATGACATTACAGTTCGAAGGGGGAGTAATAGAAACGACATTAACAACTGCAACGTCAGACGTACAAAATTCTCAAACGAATTCTATTATACGGTATTAGAACGGCGGTAAGTAAGCTCGATCTAACATGAATACTGCAGGCCCATACATTATCGATTGGGCAGCGCTGTGTTACGTCTTGCGAGATCCCCCTTTCTCCTTTATTGTCTCTTTGGTATGAGCCGGTCACGATGAGCGAGCGAAGCAGCTAGGGTATCTATCCTTTCCAATTGAGTCATCCTTGTGTTTGACAGTAAGGAGACACACCCGACCCCTCTTTGCGGCGGGTGGCGCCTAACTGGCATCAGTCATAATAGATAAACTTTACGATTGCCTCTGCACCTGGCCTTCTGCGAACTCCCTAATCGTGACACTCGGCACTAAGGGTGAATAGAGATATGATAAGAAATAGGCTCAAAAGGAAAACTCGTTAACAAAGGTAAATAAGTTGAGTCATGCTAATATGGAGGGGAGGATAGTTAGTCATAGAACTAGACCAGTGACTCACGTCTCTCGGAAAAGGGAATCACCTCTCACGAAGGTAAATAAACTGAGTCATGCTAACATGGTGGGGAGAATCAACCTTTGAAGAAAGGGGTTCGTAACTCAGAATAGCGTTTCATCCTAGTTCACGGGCTTTTCCTAATCAATATTTCTATTACAATCTAGGATATATAAGGAAGAGTTTCCACTGCATAGGTGCTCAGTTTTCCATCACTATTGCCCGCGGTCGCGTCGCGTAACGTATTAGCGCGAATAAACGATTCTATTTAACCGCAACAGGCCAAGGTGCCTCTCCTACGATACCGTTCTGAATATTGTATATCTATAACTTGTGTTTTGTGGATTGCGTACGGTGTAATTGTCTGGCAATATATAAACTAACGTGTGCCGCGAATGAGCCAGTCTTCGGAACTGTAATAGGCCAAGTTGCCTTTTCTTATGAGTGATAAATCTAAGCGACAATGATTTGACCAAATTTTTGATGGAAAATTTCTGGCAGTTCGCAACCCGGTTAGAGTCAGCGCCACCTAAGATCCCTGTGTTATCGATCTCAGAAAGATCTTTAACAATCGAATCATTAATTATTTTTGTCAACTCTGATTGCCTCACTCATTCATTAAGAATTAATGAGGCAACCAGAACTGACGATTTTTTACTTTTTAAAGAAATCGTGAAAAAATATTGCCACAGCCCGGGTTCGAACCGGGAACTCCAGAATTCTAGCCTGGTACGTTACCAATTACGCCACCGCGGCTCTAGCAACATCAATTCACGATCTCTATTTTAATGTCAATTAATACACCTTTGTTATTTTATTATACGCGGTCATATGTTTCTTAAGAGTGATAAATCTAAGCGACAATGATTTGACCAAATTTTTGATGGAAAATTTCTGGCAGTTCGCAACCCGGTTAGAGTCAGCGCCACCTAAGATCCCTGTGTTATCGATCTCAGAAAGATCTTTAACAATCGAATCATTAATTATTTTTGTCAACTCTGATTGCCTCACTCATTCATTAAGAATTAATGAGGCAACCAGAACTGACGATTTTTTACTTTTTAAAGAAATCGTGAAAAAATACCCGGGCTGTGGCAATATTTTTTCACGATTTCTTTAAAAAGTAAAAAATCGTCAGTTCTGGTTGCCTCATTAATTCTTAATGAATGAGTGAGGCAATCAGAGTTGACAAAAATAATTAATGATTCGATTGTTAAAGATCTTTCTGAGATCGATAACACAGGGATCTTAGGTGGCGCTGACTCTAACCGGGTTGCGAACTGCCAGAAATTTTCCATAAAAAATTTGGTCAAATCATTGTCGCTTAGATTTATCACTCTTAAGAAACATATGACCGCGTATAATAAAATAACAAAGGTGCCTTTTCTTATGACATTGTGTAATACCTTGTGTGTATTTAATTTGTGTTTTGTGAATTGCGTACGATACGCTTTGGAATAAACATTACAATCAACTATTCAATTACGATCAGCAAATATTTCTCCTTCCATCACCAACAAGGAAGTACGAGTCAAAGAGAACCACCTGCAACGGAGATCGGGAACACGACAAGGAAGAAGAACTACCACAAAGAGGAC
This sequence comes from Cylloceria caligata, assembly GCA_963942595.1. Taxonomy (NCBI): domain Eukaryota; kingdom Metazoa; phylum Arthropoda; class Insecta; order Hymenoptera; family Ichneumonidae; genus Cylloceria; species Cylloceria caligata. The sequence continues at coordinate 27,682,940 of OZ012709.1, read as the reverse complement.
AAGTGTCAACAGTACACGTTCGAGCCCAACTCTATCCGAAGCTCACCAGGTAAAATTCTCCTATTTCTAATTGAAAAAGGCGAGGTCTCCGTCCCCGCTGTAAAGGGCTGCCAAGCCTTGACGCACAAGCGAGACCGACCGTGTTCGCCAGACCCTAAATCTTGGGCCCGACGTAACACTGCACATGATGTTTAGCGCAAGCGGGAAGATCTCTCGATCGAGTAAGCGAGAAGATCCCACTTCACGTACGAACGATTAGCCGGCGACGAACGACACGATCCATGGGCCTCGCGTAGAGAGCGTCGCAAGTTTCATGAACGTAATTAACGACTGGGCTTTGTAACCAAATATTGGGTCCGTTAGATCTTTTGTAACCTGTGTTGTGCGAACCCATAGACACGTTCGTAAGTACCCAGTGAATTGGCCTGAATATATCAAACGCTTTTCCCGAAAACTCTTCGCTTCGAAAATTTATTTTTGCCAGGTCAGCCAATTGCCGACTGATAGTCGGCTGGCACCCAAACCAAATAGTCATTTGTAATGTAGAAACTTAATTTCGAGCCCTAATGGCCGTGAATCCAAGCCATGTTAGGTGACGGAATTGTTCGAAAAATGACAAATTCAGTGAAAATTTTCAGTAAAAGAAGATTCCTTTTTCAATATATCCAGTATATGCTTAACCATGAAGTTGTAACGATATTTGCCTCGCCGTTATCGAGAGAAACAATGTTGGAATATCGGTAATTTAGCACTGTTTCTTATGGCACGACGTGAAAGAAAACGATATTTGTAAGTTCATGATCGTTGGTTGATATGTGTTATTTGCGAGCAATTTTTGCAAATTGTAAACAATTTTCTCGTAATACATCACGCCAAATTTCGTTACCTCTAGCTTCGCTGTTAATAAACAACAAATAATAATGTTGATCGGAAACACGTTTTTTCATTACAAGCGGCAGCCCTAGCGAGTCGCAGCGGCAACTGCACTCGTCGCCATACGGCCAGACAAATTGCGCGCAGTTCAAACGTTGTCTAGCAGATATGACGAGTGTCGTACCCTCTCCACTGGGCCTGGTTTAGCGCGCGCCGCGCACGCACTCGGCGCACCAACCAATCAACAGTCAGGTAGCGCGGACGTCACTCACTACGCGGCGCGCTGTTCAAACGTTCAAAGTACAAAATAAATTAATACAATTTTTAGCCGTACTATTATTTCTGTGTACTCTTAATTGATGAATAAAATGTTTGCTTTCATTAATTATTGAAACTGTCGATATTTTTATGTGTTTTTCATTAATATTTGTAAGAAATTCATGACGTTGTAGCGGTTTTTCAGTAAGAGTCGGGAAAATAAATCTTGTAATGTCAATGACATGGATACTTAGTACGTCATATAACGACATTTTTCGATTTTGTCTTTTTGTCGCAACAATTTACTTTTCAAAAGAGAATCGTCGCGAAAAAAAAATCACGCATTGACTAGCTCGAGATTTGAACCTGTTATTTTTGGATTGCCAGTCTGGAACGCTACCACTGCGTTACCTACCTTCCCTGGTATTCGATGTTGCACTATTAATATAACTTATCCGTGCTGACGTTAATATCGTTAATCATGTGCATTTTCCCACATCAGCGCATAACTGCTTTATGGCAGCCTGTCATTTTATAGATTCTGTTTTGCGGGGAAAGAGCTTCTAGTACTGTAACGGCACCCTCACCCGTGATCGAAGTATACACTGAGAAAAGAATTTACTTAATATTTAAAAATCTTGAGTTGGATATAGCGAAATAAATGTTTAATCATTATAGGTAAATTAGAGTCGAGCCAAATAAGATTTTTTCTTAGCAAATATTTTCTAGCTGTGTTTGACCCAAACTAATATTATTTAGCCCAACTAAAATTTGGTGATATGATAAAAAAAATGATAACTAAACATTTATTTTACCATATGCAACTCTAGATTTGTTAACATTAAATAAATTGTTCAATATTGTTTTCAATATTTAAACAGTTCAAATATTGTTTCGTATGCGTCTAGCAGGATCAGACGAATCAAAAAGTGTAGACCTTGGTCTTTTTGTCCCGACAATGTATTGTCAAAAAGGGAAAGTGAAGTGATTGTAATGCACTATTCATTTGCTGACGACTGCAAAAATAGTGAGCGTTTTATATGTTTCTTTAATTTCATTATCTATTTATTCATATAATATTGTATACTAATTATATACATTATGTATATTCATTAAATAATCTTTGATAACTCATTTCATAAAAGCCCGAGCGGTGGCTGTTGTGAAGTGGGTGGGGTGAGACAGCGTAAAGCGCAATCGAGACGAGATTTGTTACGAGCAGCGCAAGCCTTCCCCTGGCAGCGTGGTGGGGGGCAGTAAGAAAATACCCCTACCTGGCCGGCTGGCATCACTGGTCGTAACTAGTGAAGGCCATGTAATGTCCTACTGGCCAATCTCCTATCTCACTTAAGGTTTCAATGCATCCTTTTTGGAAAGAAATAATCCGGAGAAAAGTATGCGAAAATTAACAGCTGTCAATGCATGACGGCACGTGTACATAAACCAACTGCTAGACATAAAATATTTTACGCAGCGTTGTTGCCACGCTGTGCGACAAATTCGGGTTGAACTATATTACGCAGAAGTATTTATAGAATAAAGAAAAATTAACCTATTCATTCGCAAATTGTCATATTGATGCCAACAGTTACGACACTTCGTAATGGAACCATGTATAGATTAAAAGTCTTGCTGCCTTGTCATAAAATTTACACTCCGTGCAGTTAACTACACTTGAAAGAGCCCGTGTATAAGTATAGACCAACCTCGCCTGCTCCTTACCCTAGAGCGCACGCTCGACTCTCTTTAAAAGAATTATTGTGTTAACTGATTTTGTTAAACATACAGTTAAGCAGCTGAGTTGTGTGTGTTTGTTATGCGGCAGTAGATGCACATATATGCGGGGTATAATTCAAAGTATGCAAATTATTTAGCTCGTATGTCAAGCGCATCGCGTCGAGTATATCATTTAATTAAGAATTAAAAAAAAAAGGTTTCGCCAAGATATTCATACATAAATATAATACATTTCTATCAATCAGAGTCAACGTTAGGACGAGGAGAATAAAGAATAATGGGTGGCAGACGATCGCTCTGCTGCTTGCCATTGTTCTATACGCACAAGTAACACCAAGGAACGACAAACGAAAGGAAGTCTGTAGGAACTCAGTCTGAAGCACGCTGTGACTACCCAACAGCTTCAGATGTGTCGAATGATCATAGTCAAAATCACTATACGGTTTTCACATGTCGTAAATTGTCCACTGAGAACCAGAATTGGTGCGCGATTCGATCTTTCATGACAGAGTAGTGTCATATTTTTAACCGTCCCTGATGGCATAGTTAGAGATATAGTCGAAGATGTAGTCGAAGATATGGTCGGAGATGTAGTTAAAGACATAGTTGAGTATATACTCATGGACAACGACTAAAGACACCATCGAATACTTAGAGGCAACAATTTAGTATGCAGTCATCGTTTGTTGAGCACGTTCTCACAATAGCTTCCACTTGTCTTGCATTCTTTGTCCGGCGTAAACCGAACTGAACCATTCACACACTTAGTACATTATTGGAAAACAACTTGTCCAGCTTTCTTGTAATGTAGAACATACATATATGTATAGTACTGAATCCATATATGTACTGAATCCATTAGAATTTAAATGTCAACTGTGATTATTCTAGGCAGGTCCAGACTTGTCGGGCAGGCACAATGTGCTTCAAACTGAGCGCTTTCCCGTTTACTATCGTTTGTCATTCGTCGGTGTATCTTGTACGTGTGTAATAATGTCAAGCGGAATGCTGGTGTCATCAATTACCCGTAACCTTCTTCCAAAGCTTGACTCTGATCGGTTAAAATTTATAAAGTTTTCATGCGATTATCTCAATCAATTAGTTATTTACGACAATCTCAAAAAAAAATTATACCCAGCGCGCTACACTCTATATATATCCAAAAGGATTTAGTTACATCGTATATATCTCACCTTACGATTAAAATGTACCCGGAATTTGTCAATAAAACGAAAACAGTTCAATCATTCATCGATATTTATTTTATTCCCTTCAAAGTAATCTCCATCGTAAGCAATACACATATTCCAACGCTTCTTCCAATCTTTAAAACACTTTTCATAGGCCGATTTTGGAATCGCCTTCAGCTCCTTCTGCGAATTCTCCTTTATCGCCTCAATCGTCTCAAAACGCATTCTGCGAAGTGGTAACTTGAGTCGTGAGAACAGGAAAATGTCACACGGGGCCATGTCAAATGAATACGGAGCTTGCGGAACGGTATTAACGTATTTTGGCCCAAAGGAAGCATTTCTTTAGCGACTGCAATGCGATGCTGGTTCTGCCCAAAATTCAGCACTCCCTGCACAAGCCGCGCTTGAACTCGTCTCGTCCCCAAAACATCGTGCATAACGCTCTGCACTGATCCGAACGAGACACCAAGATCGGCTGCTATCTCCCTGATGCTCACACGACGATCTTCAAGCACAATTTTCTTAACTTCTTCGATGTTTTCGTCAGTCACAGAGGTAGATGGACGACCGGAACGAGACAAATCATCAACCACAGTACAGCCCGCTTTAAACTTTTTGTACCACTCGTATGCTTGTGTTTTCAATATTGTCGAGTCCCCGTAGACTACCGTTAACATTTTCAACGTTTCCGCACATGATTTTTTGTTAGAAACACAAAATTTCAGACACACTCCTTGCTCAACTAAATTCGAAATTCGCAGAGTACACCAAACAATAACTTGTTTACACAGCTATTACGCACAAACTGTCTGACACATTGCGCTTAAAAGTGACATGTAAGCGACTGACAGATGTACCAACCTAGAAAAAAACGATTTTGACAATATCTCAACGGTGGCTCGTTTAAATGAGAAATTCCGGGTACTTTTCGATTATAACCCTAGCGGGTTGTACGAGCCAAAATTTGATTGGTAATTCTAAACTAGTAAAGTCGAAAAATTTGTCTCAAGTATTGACTGGTAACCAATTTTTCCAGCATTGGACTGAAGCGATTTTGGTTGGACTTTACATGAAAAGTCGCTACCAATCAAAATTGGAGACGATTTTTTCGACGTTACCAGTTTGCAAAATCGCACAACCCGCTAGGAAAGGTATATAATAAACGTGTACAATGTTTTATCGTCACACGGCGGCTTACGATATATCGTATGGGCATTCACTCGTTAATATGACCACCCAGGAATTAGAGGGATGAAGCGAGATGGCGAGGCTGGTAGGTGTAGGATGGGGCGAATAGTGTAGGGGAGTTGCCTGCACGTGGTTTCGAGCCCTGGAACTGTTACCCTCATGGATATATGCAGGTCATGGCGCATGGCAAACCAAACAGGGTGCGGCAGCAACTGTCGGTCGGCCGTAACATCTGGTACTACAAATACATCCAGGGCAGTTCCGCATTTCTTATTGTACCCGTTTACTCATCTTTTACTTCATTCCTTACATTTACGAGTCGATTCCAGATACTCGCAGTCACTCTTCCATGTCAGCATATTTTTTTTTTCGGCACCCCTATTTATTTCTTCATTGATCTCCCGTATATATATCGAAAATTCTGATCAGCTATCAATTTTTTTTCTGAATTTGAAAAATCTCATTGCCGGACTGAAACGAAGGCGATAGAAAAAACTCCTACTTAAAAGAAGGAATCGCGTACAATGTAAGTCATCTGGTGTTCATATTAACATGAATGTAACATTCATATGTAGATCGAATACTTTTGAAATGTGAAAATTTCGGGGGTGATTAAATGTACCACGTCATTGGAGCTTGTCACGAGATTATGTCGCATTATAAGAAAAACAACACAATTGAAGGTCAACGTGATTACTTTAAAAAATGGAATAGTGCTCGTTTTAACACACTTTTTTCACCACTCACATCGTTGCAGTTTACACCGCAAATTTTTTACAGTGTATGACAAGATAGTGGTACTTTATGACTCTCTGAGGAAGGAGATATACGAATATTGTAGCAGAATTCTACACGCACGCACATCGATAAAATAAGAATTCACGGAAGCGGAATGCTTTCCACTGCACATGTAGATCCGGAATGTGCATGTATTTTTGTGCGTCTATGATAAACAAATGACAAATAGCCTAATTCGAATAGTGATTACCTTGAAGAGTGTCTAGACGCCACCAGTAAAGTCTTTCGGTAACAGGTACTAGGATCATTAGAATCAATTCGTCCTACCACCTCCTGCCGTAATTTTTAGCCGATATTACTTCTTTATCACGTTAACGTTATATGCTTCTCGTCACGTTGTGATCGATCGATACCGAATACGTACAGATGCTCAGATATCTCACAGCCTAGACTAAATAATGAGGCAAGAATGTCGAGGCTTATATATACTACAATTCAGTTAACATAAAAGATTAAACGTCATGCAGTAGTCGAACAATTTATCAGAACATACAGGCATGCAAAAATGTACATTAGTCCACTAGCTACATCGAGAAAACTGTTGTTTATAGTTTGTTTACAGTTGGTAGACACACCTTATTTTTGTTTCTACGAGTACACCCATACTGCAAAACCATTCAGTACGTCTGTAAGACATTTTAATTGTTTCTTTAAGTCATCAGAAACGTCATTTTGTAACACAAGTTAAAACTTGTGTCGCGATCTAAAGATCGTGTCGACTCAATAAAAGCAGAAAACCGTTGTAGTCTAAAGCTAGTCGCAAAACAACGTATCCAGATAATTTAATAAATCATAGCGATATTTAAGATACAGAAATCACGAATATTATAACTGTAGAATGATAGAATGCGCCGCTGCTTTGTCCTCTGGCAATCGATGTACTTAAATGCGTGATCACTGTAATGACCTGATGCACATACCGCCGACAAAACAAAGAGAAGTTGTTGAGACAAACATATGTCGCACCAATCGAACATTATTGGCTGATCGATGATCATTGCTGTATGGGTTTCACAATGCAATGTTTAATGTATATTATTAAACGCTTATTAATTATTTCTATCTACTCCAGAAGTACCGAAAGTAATGAATTCACAAATAAATATCTACAAATTTATACAAGTCTTCATTGTTAAAAAATGTTGATTAATGGAAAAAATGCATGAATCTATTTATTTTTTGACAACAGCGATTGAATTATACTCTAAAAAAATCCTAGAAAGCGTTCAACCAAAACATCGCTGCTGTACAACCTATTACAGTATTTAATTTTTCTTTCTACTTTAGTTTTTCTAAATTTTGTGTCCAGCGTTGTCTCGATAGTTTTTATCATTTATTCTTAATTACCTGCACACATTTCGTAGAATTTCATAATTGATTTTGGAAAAGGGTTGAGATGTCGAAATAGCATAAGTTATAGATCAGTCTATCCGCTTCTCATAATGTAGTCACTCCCAGACACTACATGGCTGCGTGCCTTTTCACGCCGCAGCACCACTCGTGTCGATAGAGAGGCTGAACTGATACGAAAGACACGATCATTCAGGAACAACACTATTGCAAATACGATGTGCTACCAGTGATACGCGACTATACACTGGCACGTTGGGATAAGGCGAGACCGCTCTTGCGAATTCTCTCCCTTTGTACGTCCAGACGCGCACGCGCGACTATTCATACCCTAGATTGCAATTCAAAGAAAGTCATTTTAAGCAGGGTAGCATTGCGTGCGTTTTGCGGTAGCTCCCTGCCCACATTCGGCTTTATTATTCGAAATATTACGAGGGGAATCAAAATCCCACAAAGTGATTGATAGTGGTCCATCATATTTTTTATAATGTTATTCAAATTGAACAATTAAATTTTTGCCAAACTAAAAGATTTATGGCAGGCAGGAAAAAAAACCTGAAGTCGTATGCTAGGATATCTGTGAAACAACGTGACGTACTAATAAATAGTTGCTGTGCATAGTTTATTACAATATGGAAGGAAAAGTAATAGGAAATGTCGAAGGAAAAATGATCGATTACCTTAATTGAAAAAATGCCATAAAGTCAGTTACTGTCAGAACGGAACGTCATAAATACCGACATGTTATATGTGTACATATTGTGCACTCCACATGTTATAAAAAGGCCCGCATTAAGTCCAACAAACTCATATATCTGTATAGCGTTTACGTCCTTCCAGTAAGCATCTAAAAAACTTAACATTTTACATTTATACCATTTTTGTCTTAAACTATCGGTATATAATATCTCATAGTTGTTGAACTTAAGGATAGTCCAATCGTACTCAAATCGAGCGCAAACCTTCGATGATATTGAATTGAAAGATATTGATGAAATTTGTATAATGCAGTGAATCGTTTCATTACTGAATGTTCATATTATCGTACGTACCTAAGTCTAATTTATATAAATATTCAAATTCATGAAAAAAAAAATTTGATTTATATTCATGTAATTTTTTGTTTTAAATTTATAATATTTCATATCACTATATAGATGGATTTCGACTAAGTGTAATTATGTATGTGAGTGTACTTGTTTCCACTTTTTACACATTGTATTTTTTGGGAATTTTCCAACGTTTTGCAAATTTTATATCAATTGGACAATCAATAGTTAGGCCCAAAAAGATCACACTTTCAAACTAAATATTTTTTTCGATCATACTAAATGTAAAAAATACAGCAATAAGTTACATGTGTAATATTCAAACAATATGTAGAAGACTATGCATTATATCCCGTTTATTTTCAACGTCGAATGTTGAAGTTGTACTTTAATCAGCAAGATAGTATACTCATTTTCATCATTATTAACGTGGTCCTTACATGGGATTTGGACGAATTTTAACCGGGCGACCACCCAGATAGGTTCCAAGTAATAGAAAATGAGTGCCCTAAAAATGTTCGACCTATACTTTTAAAATTGGTCATTACCAGGAGGGTTATTCCCTTTAAAATACACAGGTTTTTTGTTATTTTTTTAAGATATGCTTATTTGAGTGTCTGAAAATCTTTCTAAAAATACAACATACTTCTGAATGAGTTCGTGGTACTTATGTAGATGAAAAAAAATCATCCAATTTGTCTTGAAAATTTTTATGGGTCATTTTTCGTTATTTCTCTTATTTCTGAATAACTTTATCAGAAAAAAATGTTAAATTGGAAATATCGATCCTAAAATAAAAAATACTGAGCTTGAAATTAACACGGGTCATTCCAACTAAGAATTTCTGGAAATCGTTTCTCTAATTTCTAAAAACTAAAATACTGACCTTGAAATTTATCTGGGTCAAGTTAAAATACATTTTTTTTCGTTTTTGAAAATTTTATCAGTCATTGCGCTTTTGAAATAACTTAAAAAAAAATTATTTTTTATTTTTCATTATTGAAAATTTTTAAACTTAAAAAACTCTTTATTCCTAGAGCAGAATGACCGATATAACTTTCAAGATCAGTATTTTCAATTTTAAGAATGATATCTCTTATTCCGAATTTTTTTTTGATAAACGTATTTTGGAATTAGAGAAAAAAATGAAAAAAAATGTAGTTGGAGTGACCCATATTAATTTCAAGATAATTTTTTTTAACTTCAGGTTTGATATTACCGATATAACATTTTTTGCTGATAAAATCATTTGAAAATAAAAGATAAAACGCAAAAAAAAAATAGATCAGGGTAGAATGACCCATCATACTTCTAAACCGTGGTGGAATAGGACACTTTTTACTTTATACTTTTGGCTGCAAGCCGTAATGGTAGTAGGAGGAATCGCTTTAATGTCGCAATGTATTTGCGAGATTTGTAAATAATCTTTGTATATGGAAGTTAATATAAGTTTTACAATGAAAACTTCTTTAGCTGGTTTTAATGACTTGTTTTATAACGCCACAGCGATCACACTGGTTTCGAATGTTCCATAACGACAAGATAAAGTCAATTATCTCTGGCAGTGTTACAACTTTGTTGTCTGTGGTACCGTCAGTAACAGTATATTATTCAGTTGCTCTTCAATGGTCGTCGTATTTTAATACTTCTGACATAACGTTTTCGTTGTCACCTTACGTTCAACTGATTTACGACAGAGACCCATGAAGCATTCCGGTGCGTCTTGTTGTCTGTTTTCAATAAACGGATCACCTGCCGACTGTCTTACGGCAATTGAATCTAAGTCTTACATGCACTAAATCATTGTCTTTGTAGTGGGTTCTATTTATAATTTTCTCTCGGATATTTCGACAATTAAACATACACTGTAGAATAGCGTTGGCATAGCAGGAAAAAAATATGCCAGACATTCTTACTTAACTTGACTTCATTCTGTGGTTGCTGACGTTCTACTACTTGCTTAGGTACTGTCCAAATCCAATCTGGAACTTTTAGTATACGTCCTCCAGAAACTTTAAATTCAATCACGAATAATTCATTCGCTTTGACAGGATGAGCATTATATTTCATGAAGAGTAGACCTTCTAGGGAAGAGACGCGTGAGAGAGCAACGAGAATTTGCCCGTCCTTAACTCTTATGGACTGTATTACTATAGCTTAGACAAAAAGAAAATTGTTTACGGATAATATAAACTCCATCCATTACTTGAAACTTCACACTTACACGTTCTATTTCATATTCTTCTCCTGTCATTAAAACAATTGTAATCTTATTTACATCGTTCTTATCGAGTGCTCGAGAAACAGATGTTACCGTGCCAATTGTACCATTCACAAGACCTAATGTAACGTCAATATTTCGCCTAAACATAACTTTTGCTCCGATTTTAATCGTTATAATCCTAGGAAGACTTTTTTTAAATGTGTGGCACACAATCGATGGAATCACGAGCAATCAATTTAATCTCTTTGGAGGATATACAGGGTGTCCGCCGGGAAGGTATACTACTTTGTTTTGCCGCCATTTTGGTAAACGTTAGTCTTGACAGTTCATATTTGGCAGTCGTGAAGTAGACACGTGGCAAATTTATTATGGAAAAATATTCGATAAACCAACGTGTTTTAATCGTTAAAACATTTTATCAAAATCAATCATCGATTACTGTGACGATGAGAAAGTTACGTGAAATTTTTGGGAGAAACAACGTGCCAACAAAACGCACGATTTATCGTGTAGTGAATGATTTCGAAGAAAGGGAAAACCCTCAAATTATTCATCAGTCACCTTTACATCCATTAAAAGTGACAGTCTGGTGTGCAATTTGGTCAGGAGGAATCATTGGACCTTACTTCTTTGAAAATCAAAACGGCGTAACGGTAACTGTGAATGGGGAGCGATATCGTGATATGATTGAAAACTTTTTAACGCCACAACTGCATGCTTTGGGCTTGATTAACATGTGGTATCAACAAGACGGTGCCACATCGCAAACAGCCAGGATTACAATGGAATTACTGCGAGACCTCTTTCCACAACAAGTTATTTCAAAAAATGGTGATGTTGATTGGCCTCCACGGTCGCCTGATTTGACTGCTCCGGACTTCTTTTTGTGGGGATATCTAAAAAGCAAGGCTTATGCAAACAAACCAGAAACGCTTGAGCAACTCAAACAAAATATTCGTGATGAAATTAATGAAATACCGCGTGAAATGTGTGAGAATGTAATGAAAAATGTGCTCAAAAGGGCTCGCATTTGTGAGGCTAACAGAGGCGGACATTTATCTGATATTGTATTCCATACATAATTGCCGACATTAAATAAAACATTTATCAATATAAGATCCATTCTCTTTCATTTAATCGAAAATTATAAACAAACAAAGTAGTATACCTTCCCGGCGGACACCCTGTACTAACTTACAAGGGAAGATAGTTTGGTGTCCCCCTCCGATTTTGATGAAACTCACGTATGTTTTAGAGCATCGAAAACTAAAACACACGTATTTTTTTTTATCGGCGGAAAAACATTTCTAAGGGGTGAAATCGCCCTTCAAAATTCGCATGTCGAGGGGTGGTTATGCAGTTTCACTTAGAAGGCCTTAACCGATTTTAATGAAACGAAAACCAAAATACTCCTCATTGAAGACAATTAAAATTCCATGTGAAGTTGAAGAAAAAAATTCATTTGCAGGGGTCAACAACCCCCTGATTTTTCAATTTTCCACCCTACACAAAAAACTAACCAATCAAATTGAATAGAACATGTACCATTTGGAAGGGCAAGTTAAATTAAAGTCGACGTGTTTTTGCCCATTCACAAGAAAATGAATTTACGGGGGTAAACTACCTCTTATCCATTAGTACGTATATTTGTGCGTACATTCTTGTTTCTCGTTATTTAAATGTCCGAATTGATTCAAAACATTCCTGTTAGTCGAAGTCAACGGGGGGCACTTCGTATGATGCTTTATTTATTATTAAGGGGGTGACCGGCTGGTACTGACAAGAAGGTCAGTTTGGTGTCCCCCTCCGATTTGTATGAAACTCACGTATGTTGTAGAGCATCGAAAACTAAAAGACACGTATTTTTTTTTATCGGCGGAAAAACTCTTTTAAGGGGTGAAATCGCCCTTCAAAATTAGCATGTTGAGGGGTGATTATGCAGTTTCACGCAGAAGGCGTCAACCGATTTTAATGAAACAAAAACCAAAATACTCCTTATTGAAGACAATCAAAATTTCACGTGAAGTTGAAGAAAAAAATTCACTTGCAGGGATGAACAACCCCCTGATTTTTCAGTTTTCCACCCTACATAAAAAACTAACCAACCAAATCGGAGGGGGACACCAAACTGACCTTCTTGTAAGTACCAGCCGGTCACCGTTTTAATAATAAATAAAGCATCATGCGTAGTGCCCCCCGTTGACTTTGGCTAACAGGAATGTTTAGAATCAATTCGGACATTTAAATAACGAGAAACAAGAATGTACGCACAAATATACGTACTAATGGATAAGGGGTAGTTTACTCCCGTAAACTCAGTATCCTGTGAATGTGCAAAAATACATCAACTTTATTTTAACTTGCCCTTCCAAATGGTACATGTTCTGTTCAATTTGGTTGGTTAGTTTTTTGTGTAGGGTGGGAAATTGAAAAATCAGAGGGTTGTTGACCCCTGCAAATGATTTTTTTTCTTCAACTTCACGTGGAATTTTGATTGTCTTCAATGAGGAGTATTTTGGTTTTTGTTTCATTAAAATCGGTTGACGCCTTCTGGGTGAAACTGCATAATCACCCCTCGACATGCTAATTTTGAAAGGCGATTTCACCCCTTAGAAATGTTTTTCCGCCGATTAAAAAAAAGTGTCTTTTAGTTTTTGATGCTCTAAAACATACGTGAGTTTCATCAAAATCGGAGGGGGACACCAAACTATCTTTCCTTGTTAGTATACTGTCATTCAGAACATCACATAAATGACGCGTGGGCAATAAGCAAACAGTAAAGCATGGTAGATCGTCAATATACACACATAATTGTCATATTTCATCAAAAAATCTATCGAGGTGAAATTAAATTTCCTATATTCTAGAACATTAGATTCCGCTGCCATTATAATTCCTAAGCAAATTCTAGATAGCATTTCTCTATAAGAAGTATCATTTCTGTGAAGCATATTAATTGTTAGTTCATAACTGAATATGCTTGTCCAAGTATCAGTAATTGCTAATGATTCTAGTTATTCAGTTTTGCATGTAGAAACTTTAATAAATGTGGATTCTCCACGCGCGGGTGGTAATTGAAGAAGATACCAAATAGCAAAACATGTTTTTTTATCAAACCAACCATCATTAATATTAGATGTATTGACAATTTCCGTTAATCGAAGATGTACGTATATACAACAAGGTGATGTTTGATACCATTGATACTTCATCAATTATAATAAGAGAACCGTTTTTCAATTGATCGCGAAGTTTTTTGCAACTGCATCAGAAAGTTCTTGGTACTTTAGTGTCTGACCGTGTTCAATAGGCAATTGAAAAAATAATAATCTACCAGTTTATTCCATTAGTAAGGAAGAATAAAATTGAGTCAAACTGCTGGAGTGTAGCAATAGAGGTCAATGATAAGATATATAAAGGAGTTATAATAGTGGTGTACCATTCACCGAGTGCGTCAGATGCGGAATTTATAAGATTCATAGAGGATATAACTGAAGAGTTAACACAAAAGGAGATTGTTTAATAATAGGAGATTTTAACATAGATGTCAAGGGAAACTCGTTCTATAAAAAACAACTAATATTAGGAATGTTAAGCTTAGGGATGAAACAGTATGTAAACGAGCCAACCAGAATAACGCAGGATAGTCGAACAATCATTGATCTTGTATTTGCAAATACAGGTGTGCAAGTGCATGTGGAACCCGAACCAAAAATAACAGACCATGCGTGGGTAAAAGTAGTATTAGGAACGAGCAATACAGAGAGGAAACAGAGAGAGTATAATACTAGGAACTATAGTAAAATTGACGTGAAAGAGTTTACAACAGTGTTGAAAAACTCCGTGCGACAATGGAGATATAAATCGAAAGGCAAAGATGCTTGTCGATAGTATAGTAGATACTTTGGACATAGTAGCACCAAAAAAGGTAGTTAGGATTCCAAACGTATGGGAAGGTAAAAAATGGTACTCTGATGAGATAAGAAGGGCGGCAGGTAAAAGGGATAATGCTTATAGGGAAGCAATTCATGCGGGAAAGGATGATAACTGGGAACAGTTCAAAGTAGTAAGAAATGCAGTAGTTAAATTGATAAGGAAAGAGAAAAAAATATATTACGAGAATATGATAGACTGCAATAAGAACGACCCTAAAAAAATGTGGAAAACCTTGAAAGAACTTATTAGAGGGGGACCAGCCAAAGAGAGAGAAATTGGAAATATAAATTTTGAAATATCGGGCGATATGGCGGAGAGAAGGACGGTTGACAAATTTAATTTGTTTTACGTTGAAAGTATTAATAACATAGTACGTTCAATAGAGAGAGATGCATCTGGAAGGCCAGGTAGCAGAAGAATCTTGATGGGTGGTGGCGTGGGAAACGAAAGAAGGATAGAAAATTTCGGGAATATCGGAATAGAGGAACTCGATAAAATAGTTAAGGGACTCCCGAAGAAGAAAGGTACAGAAGAAGGAATATCAAGCGAAATATTGCAGTTGGCGTTCAGTGCAATTGAACAGGAGTTTGTTGATGTAATCAATGAATCCCTAAGGGAGGGCCGCTGTCCTAATAGTTGGAAAACGTCCACGATCATACCGATACCAAAGATAGAGAAAGCCAATAGCGCGAAGGATTTCCGGCCAATTAATATGTTGCCACTGTACGAGAAGGTCCTAGAGTTGGTAGTAAAGAGTCAAATCGAAAAGTATTTGGAATCAAATGAGGTTATAACAGAGCATCAGTCGGGTTTTAGAAAACAATTTTCGTGTGAAACGGCGATTCAAACCGTGATAGACGAATGGAAATTAAACATAAGCGAAGGAAAAATAGTAGGAGTAATGTTCATGGACTTAAAACGAGCATTTGAGACAGTGGAAAGAGAATTGTTAATAGAAAAAATGTCTCAATATGGAATTAGAGGTAAAGTGTTAGATTGGTTTAGGTCATACTTAAACAATAGAACGCAAAGAGTAAGGTTTGATGAGGAATTTTCTGAAATTATTACAACGAAATACGGGGTACCACAAGGATCCGTATTAGGGCCTCTGCTGTTCATTATATATATAAATGATATAATTGAAATATGTCCAGAAGACTGTGCAATAAAAATGTTTGCTGATGATACACTAGTATATGTTACTGGAGACAGTAGTGCGGAGGTGGAAAGAAAGATGAATGGGGCATTAAACATAGTGGAAAGATGGATGAATAGGAACAAACTGAAAATGAATGCGGAAAAAACCAAATATATGATTGTGAGGAGTGTAAGAAAAGAATTGAGAGGGAATATTGTATTGAAATGCAGGGATGGAACCGAGTTAGAGCGAGTGGAGGTAATTAAATATTTAGGTGTAATGATAGATGATAAGTTACGATTTAAAGACCACTGTGAGTATATGTTGAAAAAAATAGGTAAAAAAACGAGTTTTCTGAACAGAATAGGACAATATATATCGGCATACACCAGATGTGTCGTATATAAGGCTATCATAGCACCGCATTTTGAGTATTGCGCAACACTACTAGTGGATATGGGTGAGACAGAGTTGAATAAACTGCAGATAGCGCAGAACAGAGCGATGCGAGTCATATTGCAATGCAGCCGGTATACGAAGGTAGACGATATGTTACAAGCGGTTCAGTTTATGAGTGTGAGACAGAGACTGTATTATAATGTGTGTATATTTATTTTCAAGGCTGTTAAGAAATTATTGCCGAAGGAACTGACGAGTAAATTCCAAGTTGTTAAATCTAGAACGAGTCGGGAAACGCGTCAAGCGGAAAATATTGTAATTCAATTTAGAAGAACGAGAAGTGCGCAGAAGAGTATGTTTTACGAAGGAGTGAAAATGTATAATGCGTTGCCAGTAGAGGTTAAAGGCTGTGTAAAACTAGTTCAATACAAGAGTATGTTAAAAGCATTTATTATAAGCGAAATTAAATAAGTTCAATAGAAACGTAAGATAAACATGTAAATGATGTACATCAAATAGTTGAGAAAGCTAATAAACATCAATCAATCAATCAATCAATCTCTCTCTCTCTCTCTCTTTCTCTCTCTCTCTCTCTCTCTCTCTCTCTCTCTCTCTCTCACAGCAAGTTGGATTCAATGATAAATGGTCTGAAGTTATTCCCAACGAATATGGGGTACCGCATGGTCAGTACTAGGGCCGTTGCTGTTTATTATATATATAAATGATATAGTTAATTTGTGTCCAGAGGAATGTGCAATAAAAATGTTTGCTGATGACACAGTGATATATGTACCTGGAAAAAGCAGCGCGAAAGTGGAGAGAAAGATGAATATGTTATTGAGTATAGTAGAAACGTGGATGGAAAGAAATAAATTGAAAATGAATGTAGAGAAAACAAAATATATGATTGTCAGCAGTGTAAGGAAAGTCGTGAGTAGGAATATTGTACTGAAGTGTTTGGATGGAACGAAACTTGAGAGAGTAGAGTCAATAAAATATTTGGGTATCATTATTGATGACAAGCTACGATTCAAAGACCACTGTGAGTATATGTTAAAAAAAATAGGGAAAAAACGAGCTTTCTGAACAGAATGGGGAATTATGTATCTGCGTACACGCGATGTGTGATATATAAAGCAATCATAGCACCTCACTTTGAATATTGTGCAACACTGTTAGTAGCTATGGGTGAAACAGAGTTGAAGAAACTGCAGATCGCACAGAACAAAGCAATGAGGGTTATATTACAATGCAACCGCTATACGAAGGTAGAAGATATGCTGAGCGCGGTACAATTTATGTCCATAAGGCAAAGATTGTACTATAACGTTTGTACATTTATCTTTAAAGCCGTGAAGAATCTACTGCCAAAAGAATTAAAAAATCGGCAACAAATAGTAGGAACGAAGAGTGGTAGGGAAACAAGGCAAGCGGAAAATATAGTAATGTTACGTCCCCGTAACTCCACCACACTGCGCCTAGCATCCGACTACCCTTCGGGCACCAGAGCACACCCTGAGTGGTGGCCCTGGCGCTAGAGCTAACGGAAGGCGGATGACATGGACCTTGAACGTATAGAGATAAGAGCTATTCTCCCCAACTATCTGGAAAATTAGGAAAGGGAAGACGGTAAGTTCAAGCCAATGATATGCCAAAGAACTTGCCCTCTCCAACCCCTAATTTTAGACAAGGATAGCATAAACACTAGTATAAAAAGAGCGAAATTGTGCTCTAAAAATCAGTTCTTGTAAAATATTCAAACGACACCGGAACAAGCTGAAACATTGTACAGCTCTCCGCTATTTTTCGAATCTCTAGTAAAGAGTAAGTTTAAATTCAGTCTTCGAAATTATCTAGAGTTGCGCGGACCGCCGCGAACTCTAACCACCTTCTCTCCCTTTCACTATAGTGTCGCGCGGACCACCGCGGACTCTAACTTCCATCTCTCCAATAGAATTGCGCGGACCACCGCGAATTCTAAATTCTTCCTTTACCACAGTGTTGCGCGGACCACCGCGAACGCTATTTTTCCTTCCTTACGATAGTGTTGCGCGGACCACCGCGAACGCTATTTTTCCTCCCTTACGATAGTGTTGCGCGGACCACCGCGAACTCTATTTCCTCTCAATTTAACCAGGGAATTGCGCGGACCACCGCGAATTCCTATCCTCCCCCAAAATAAGGGTGTTGCGCGGACCACCGCGAACACCTCTTTTCCTTTCACTCGGACTCCCGGTTGTCAAACAGGAACTCACCATTTACATTTTCTTTATCATTCTCAAACCCCTTCGTAAATTCAAATCTTTAACGATCAAATCACCGAGCCCGTATCCCAGACTAATTAGCCGTAGCTAAGGTCTAAAACAGGGCAATTTCTCATGTTACTTGGACGTAACAGTAATACAATTTAGAAGAACGAGAAGTGCACAAAAGAGTATGTACTATGAAGGAGTGAAAATATATAATGCATTGCCAACTGAACTGAAAGGTTGCGAAAAAGTAGAACAGTTTAAACGAATGTTAAAGGAGTATGTTGTGTCAACAGTAAAGTAAGATGTATGTAGATGTAAGAAAAATATGTAACACTGTGTATAAAATAGCTGAGAAAGCTAATAAATGTCAATCAATCAAATCTCTCTCTCTCTCTTTCTCTCTCTCTCTCTCTCTCTCTCTGGAATATAAGGAAATAAAAATTGGGCATGAAATAGTTAACAGCAAAGAGGAAATAGCAAATAAGTTCAATAGATATTTTGTAGATAGTGTAAGGCTACTAAGTAGAAATGTCGGTCTCGAAATGGACCATATAGATAATTGCCTGGTAAATGTGAAGAAAACTGGTGCAGAAATTGAAACCTTCCAAAAAATCGAGAAAGAAGACTTATGTCGCATCGTAAAATAATTAGTAAATAAAGCAGGTACTGAAGAGGGAATTACAGTAGAAATAATGAAGCTTGTAGTAGAAGTAGCAGCAGATAAAATATGTCATATAATGAATAGGTCGTTAGAAGTAGGAATATTCCCGAGTCAGTGGAAAGAAGCGATAGTGGTCCCGGTACGAAAGTACCGAAAACGATGAAAATAGAGGAATTTAGGCCGATAAATAAGTTACCAATCTATGAAGAAGTACTAGAGATAGTAGTTCAGAGGCAGCTAGTGGAATACCTAGAAAAAAAATAAATTGTTTGTTGCATGTCAATCGGGTTTCAGGGCTAAGCACTCGTGTGAAACCACGTTACAATGGGCGATACCTAGTTGGAAGAAAGTCATAGGAGAAGGAAAGATGATTGGTGTAATATTTTTAGATTTAAGAAGAGCATTTGAAATAGTTAATAGAAATATTTTAGCACAGAAGCTACAAAGGTATGGAATCAATGGGAAAGTATCAAGTTAGATTAAAAGTTACTTAGAAAATAGAAGTCAGAGGGTAAAATTTAATGGAATATTATCGGACTCCATAAAGGTAGATTTAGGTGTCCCACAGGGTTCGGTGCTAGGACCAATATTATTCTTATTATATATAAACGATATTGTAGAAATCATTAATGAAAACTGTGAAATAAGATTGTTTGCGGATGATGCGCTGATATATACAGCCGGATATTCAAGTAAAGGAATCAATGACCAATTAAATAGACAGATGATAAAAATCGAAGAATGGATGAATGAAAATAGATTGAAATTGAACGTGGACAAAACCAAAGTTATGTTAATAAGGGGGACCAGAATAAAAACAGAAGAAAAAAATATGAAAGTGAAATGGAAAAATAAAATACTGGAAGTGGTAAACGAAATTAAATATTTAGGGGTTGTTATAGACAAAAATCTAAGTTTTACAGCGCATATGGAGTACGTGAGTAGGAAAGTAGGAGCCAAGCTAGGAGTTATGCGGAGAATTAGTGAGGATCTATCACCTGGTATGAGGTGCACCGTATATAAAACAATAGTAGCCCCATTGTTTGAGTATTGTTCGTCAATATTGGTAGGGTTGAGTAGAACTAATATACAACATCTGCAAAAATTACAAAATCAAGGAATGAGAATTATACTCAGGTGCAATAAGAGAGTAAGGATTTTAGATAGAGTACAATGTAAGCGTGCTAGTATTTAAGATGGTAAAAGGCATGTGTCCGGACTACTTGAGTAACCAAATAGTAATAGTGCGAAATGTGAGTAGTATAAGAACTAGGCAAAGGGATAACTTGTATATAAGCAGATGCAAAACTACTGAAAAACAGAGAATGTTATTGCACGATGGGTTAAAGATGTACAACAGCTTACCAAATTGAAAGCAGAACAAAGGTTGAAACAATTCAGGCGAAAACTAGTGCAATATATCATAAATAAAGAGAAGGGAGCAGGAATATATATGGCATAGCTGTAAATAAATGTAGTATCATTATTTTTAGTAATATTTGTAAAAATATTTATGTTATTAATGTACAAAAGTAAAACAATGAGCTGTACTGTTGTGATAAGAAAAATTATGTAGCTACTGGAGCTAATAAAGATCTCTCTCTCTCTCTCTCTCTCTCTCTCTCTCTCTCTCTCTCTCTCTGTCTGTCCTTGTGGTCCTTTTGAAAAATTCCAGACAAAAAGTATAAAACCGATAAGCATAAAATCTGTAGCGCTAATCAGAAATAGAAGTAGGTTGGGATCAACGGGATCTACCGGATCGGGCTCGATTTCGGTCAGTAAAGCAGGAGGAGGTAATGTATCCTCTATTGATAACAAAATAGACTGGGAGGTGGAAGAAATCAAGGAGATGAAAGAGGAAATAAGTTGTAAAGAAAAAATTAAAGCGATAATTCAAGAAGTTGTTCCAATGGAGCTGGGATACTTAAGGAGAGAAATGGAGGAGATGAAGAACGAAATACGAGTAAGAGGCACTAAAGAGGAGAATCCTGCCATGAAGAGCTACAGCAGGGTGGTGAAAGAGAAAAGGAAAGAGAATATCTTAATTGTAACACCCACACATAAACACAAGATGGAACAGGGAAGTGAGAGTACGAGAAATTTAATAAAAGAGAAGGTTAACATAAAAAATATGTCTATAGGAAAAACAAAAGTAAAAATGGGTAGTAAGGGGTCCAAACGCAACTGGAAGAAGACTTTAAAGTTATCGAACCAACGAAAAGAAAGCCGAAACTTAAAATAGTAGGAATTTATGAAGATGAGATGAAACTGGATGATGATAAATTGATAAGTACAATTGAAAAACAAAATGATATGAAGGGGTCTATACGGGTAGTTAAGAGAAATGTTAAAGGAAAAATGGAAGTTGAAGGAAGAAAGGAGGGATCGATAATTTTTGAGACTGACAAAAAAAGTCACGAAGTAATGCTGGAGAAAAAGAAGATCAACTTGGGGTGGATAAAGTGCATGGTCTTTAATTATATAAATGTTAAGAGATGCTTCAAGTGTTGGGGTATGTATCATATTGCAAAGAATTGTACGCGTGATGAAGTATGCTATAAATGTGCGGGTAACCACAAGGCGAATGAATGTAAAGTGTCAATGCTTAAATGTATAAATTGTACATATAAGAAGGAAAAGTATAACCTGGTAATCAATGAAGAACATAGCGCACTCTATCCGGATTGTCCAACACTAAAGACAGCCTTAGAGGAGGAGAAGAGAAGAATTGGATGGGGTGATTAGCAACTACAGAGGAGGTTGGAAGCATTTTGGTATACAAATGCACAGAGTCTATTAGCGAATAAAGACGAGATCCAACATTAGATCATGAGGGATATGAAACCCTCTTTCGTGGCGCTGTCCGAATCAAGGCTGGTTGATGAAATAGAGAATATGGAAATTAACGTACCAGGATATAGTTTAGTAAGATGTAACGTAGAGAGTAAATATACAGGAGGAGTGGTATTGTATCGTAACATAGTTAAAATCAAGCAGTAGATTAAGAAGCTCTATCGAGAGTAGGCCAAGAAGTGGGGTGGTAAAAATCGCCTTATTTTCAGGGGAAAAGCGCCTCGAGCGCATTCCCTCACCTAATCGCACGATCCTCTGTGCATCACATCGCGCAGACAAATCATAGTGCGCCATACCGATGCACTTGCATAGATCTATGGCTCTGCATCTCGGGAAGCTACTATGCGGGGTAAGAGGAATTTATACTTATGGTTGCGATAGACCACGAGGAAATTCTTACAATCAGGATAGGGTTTTATCCTTTCTCTTCTTTTAACGCGCTTGACGACAAGATTTTTCGACGCTCAGCAGCCCTATAAAAGGCCGCGAAAATCAGCTGGAGACACAGTTTTACGGCGAGTAAAGCCCGATGCACAGTTTCCCGAGCAGCAAGTAGTACTGTTTGCCAGGGAGTAAAGAACGAGTAGTACAGTTCAATAGTTTTTCACCAAGTAGTACAGTTTCACAGTTCGACAATTTCAAATAGTAAAAAGTACAATTTCAAGTAGTAAAAATACAGTTTCAAGTAGTACGGAGTACGAGTAAAGAGTACTGGACAAAGAGTCCAGAATACAGTAATCGACAGTACTTATAATTATTAACACCTGCGAAATCGGGAATATTGAACGTGCAACATTCGACTACTCATGTAGTTTTATTTCAATAAATAATTATTAATACGCACCAACGCATACGCTCGATATTGAGTTTGTCCGACTTCACCAGTCTACGTCCAACTAACGTTCAACAGCAATAACCACGGCAACAAAGAACCGTAAGTACAAGTTTCTTTTACCAATTAAAAGTGAAATCCTGCTCCGCGCGAAATTGTCATTCAAGTCCCACCCCATTATTCGTGAAGTGATTATCCCTAACAAAGAACAAAACGCACTCCAGCCCTATCCCGAGTAATTTTCCGCGAGGTTAGACTAAAAAACGCGCTTGCGTCTTCGGTATTTTCTCGTCGGGTGTGGTAAAGGGAGGATTTATTCTCCTTGACCAGAGCACGAAAAATATACACCGAAAGGTGCATCTATGTTAAATTCGTGGGTTTCGTAAAATAGGCCGCGATTTTGACGTAACATCAGCAGTAAATGCTGGTCAAAAATGGCGGATCAAAAATGTCATATGGTAAGGTTAGACATCTGTCAACAACTCCCATCATTAGATTTGTGAATTTTTATCGGCGTCGTATACGTTTTTGTGCGCGAATATGTCGAAATTTGAGCCAAATAAGCGTCATTTGCGGGAATTTTGCTTTTGCCTTCAATTTAAAAAAATGTGCGGTTGAGGTGCGTCGAATGATTGTAGAAGCTTATGGTGAGGCTGCTATTAGTGAAAGAACGTATCACGAATGGTTTTAACGCTACAAAATGGGTGATATCGCGTGGAAGATAAGGAGCGTCCCGGACCGGTGAAAAAGTTTGAAGACGCAGAATTGGAGGCATTGCTGGATGAAGATTCTGTAACCGTTCGTTTGGCCGTTCCGGTAGAGAAACAATTGTCATAAATATCGTCATGGATCAGATGATAGTATTTGGTTATCGGCGTATTTGAGTTATCGATTGCCGCACAGATCATCCGTAGATCCCTCGGCCCTATATTCCCATGCTTCTTGCTGTCGCAAGTCTGGTCGCAGTAATATACACACTACTCTTCCCAGTCACTGAGTAGCCGTGTCCGTGGATAGACGTATAAGATGTGCCATGCAACGGCATACATAACTGATTTTCTAAATTGAAAGTGTATATTGGGTTGCACGAGGCTAGGCGCATCATGGGGTACCCTATCAGGTATTTATCAATTGTATATTTTGTGGCGTGATTTAGATATTGTACAACGATGCCACGCGACTGAAAAATCTCTATCGTCCGGGTTTCAGTGGCTGGACCTTAATTATCACGATGGTTATTATTGCATTTGGCAATAGTAGTATAAAGCCGATAGTACTAGTATACGAAACAAAATAATACACCGGCGCATCTTGCTGCATTGGGTCGAGAAACTAAGAATTTTTGGATCTTTTGCGAGTAAACCGTCGTCGCAAATACGCTAACGGTTACTCGCCCCCTCTCTATCGGTACGAGACATACGAGAGGCAGGCGTTGTGGTTCGAATAGCTACCAGCGACTATCATCGGTTCGCCAGTGAGCGATATTCGACTACCATAGACACCATCGAACGATGCGTGAGGGATCGTAAACAACGCTACGCAAAGATAAGCCATACCATATTTTATATTGAACTCTGATATAAGTGTATATTTGTGTCTTCGCGTTTAAATATTTATACGTATACTCAATAATTATTGTTATGGTTCTCATGTGAGTAAAACCACGAGTGTGATTTATTTGCGTTGTAACGGTAATTTTTAACGTTATCATATATATTTTATTTTTCGTGGGAATTCGGGCTCGATCACAGGACTAATTAATTGAGACTTCTTAGTGGTTAACAGTAGGCCTTTATTCTAAGAAAAACAATTTCGTAAAAACGGCACTTTTTAATTTCGGTCACTCGATTCTTATATAATGTTCGTCTAATTCCGGAATTTCAGCGATTATTTCGACGATTATACTTTGTTTTATGTTTACCTCTCACGGTATTCTCGTAGGCTTCCTATTTTTCTTGCACCGTAGTGTTATCGTACGCTCGGTGCACAGATATTTCACACCCGTTGCTCTTACGCTTCACATTCGCTCTTTTTATAGGGTGTATGAACCCTATTTACAATTCTTTGTCAGTCACCCGTCTTCCACTCATTCGCGCGTACTTATTTTTCCTATGTTTTATACGACTTATTCTATATTTAATTACAATTATCCTATCTCTATATTTCTTAATTCTATCTTTCGGTCTCGAAAATCAGGGAGTTCCCTCGATTTTAGTTATTATGATTTCCACTTATTTGCACATAAATTCGCGGAATTTCGATGCTCGGGCTCCGGTTGCGTCGCTACGCTTCGGTGTTTCACTTCTCACACACACACCTCAGATTCTCAGTGTACAGAGTGTATGAACTCTGTTTATAATTCTTTCCCTTTCGCTCTTATTCTGTTCTCGCTCTTTCTCACTTCCACTCGCACAACGGATTCGGTCCCTTGATTACCGCTCGTTTAAAGACCGCACTGTTCAATTTATTCTTATATAACCGGTTTTCTTATTTCTATGCACTATTCTAAATTAATAATACTTATCAACTACCGAATTTCATGTATCCGTCTACCTATAAATCCACTAGATCATCCCGTTTAACGTCCTAATGAGTAATCATGTAATGCTACTCACTGTTCGCAGATATTTTCATGCTCTCATTAGCTTTTCACTCGACAAATTCTCTCACAATCTATACCCTGTTAAACTTTGCTAAACCGCCTAAAAGACAAGAGAGCCTCCCTGTCCCCGCACCGGCCTTTTATATGCCTCCCCTTACCTCAGTCCCCTCTGTACATTTTTCATCAGGATTTTTAAATCTAACGCCTTCCTTGGCTGACGCGGTACGCTGTTGCCCCGCTCTCCAACTTCCCCTCGCCTCCCAGCAAAATCAGTTGGTCGCTGACCTGCTGTTCTGGTCAGCGAGGGAATTTCGGAGCGGAGATAGCCCGAGTTTTTCTATCTCGAGGCAATGGCCTATTGCCCGCCAGCCTCGGTACTTGTGTACCGAGTCTTTCGCTGAGGTGTTTTTATATGACCTGAGTATACTTTTGGGTTCCCCTAGTCGCTTGAAATAACGATCGATGCTCTAGCCTTGTTTGTTCAATGTATTTCGTGCTATCTCGTCGCTAGTCATTTCATGAGGACCTACGCTGATATGTGTGATTATGTCACATTATCCCCCCTTTTTGAAGAAGCTGCCGATGCAACTTCTTCCAAAATTTCCTACCAGCTAAATACCTATTCATTTCTATTATGTTTATTATTATTATTCATTATTATTTTTCTTTTATACCTACCAAATTCTCTCTTTTGGCGCCTTGTTTCCTCGGTCTACTTTTCCTGTCTCCTGCTTATCAACTAGGACAGCACAATTTCTTATTGCTAATATTAAATTCTAATCGGTTTCCTATATTCTACTTATAGCTAAACAAAACGCTCTCTTATTTTAAAAGCAAAACACAAATAAATTTCAACTCGAGCATGTTTCTTTTTACTATATTTTATTCATTTTTCACTGTCCATCGCTATCGTTGTCCCTGTCATCGTCGCCGTCCGTCTCGTCTGTATCATTTTGTGTAATCACTCCCCAATTAATCAATGTGTTTGTCGTGTCCTCGTCCGGTTCCGGGGTTGCCAACCACAGCATTTCTTCCTCGTCTTCTCCTTCGATCTCGTCGTCTGTCTCCGTCCACTCGTCCTCCGTTTCATATCCTAAATCCTCCATAGTTGTGTCATGTGCTGTGGTACGCTCACTTCTTTCCCGACGTCGCTCCTCCCGAAAATGCTTTCCTAGGTAACCCCCATCGCCACCAAACTCGTACTTCGGGTTCCCTTCGTTCCTCCTTGCTTCGCCCATGCGGATCAATGTTTCCCCAACGTCATAGCCCTGGTTATTATGGGTTGTATGGACGTCGACCCATATGGCCTCCACCGTCGGATCCAGCTCGTTGATATAGATGTCAATGGATACAGACGCGGTCAGCTCCGCGAACCTGTTGGTTGCCCTCCTTGTCCATTCGGTCGTCGTCGAACTTAGCTGGTCCATTCCGCAGGCCACAGCGAAAAACGGTTCCCCAAGATACAATGTCACCGTGGTGTAAAGCCTTTCCATCTCGATCGTTATCTTCCTTGCAAGGTCACCCATCCAAATCTGGAACCTTCCACCGCTCTTCTTCTTCATCACCGTCCCCCGGAAGAACGTGTGCTCCTGTGGGTTCTCTTCGTCTACCAGCAGGACAAGCACTGCCTTCCCGGGATACGCTTCTTCCTCGAGTATAGCGTGAACCTCTGGATGATCCCGTGGAGTCCTCGCCACCAATTGCAAAAATGTTTTTCGCCGATTCTCCTGGTCCCCTCTCCAAACATAGAAACAACTCGGGTTTTTCACACATATCACCTCCGCGGCATATGGTTCTCCTGGGACCAAATATTCCACAGCATTCTCGATATACCTTTGCATCTCACTTTTTATATATATATAAAAAAAAAATCAAAAGAATAATTTTTGCGTTCTTCTCCGTTTACTTTATCACCTTTTCTACTATTTCGCTTGTTTTGGGGGCGATCGTCCGGTCTCTTCCTTTTATAGCTTCACCAGTCGCATGCTTTCTTCTGATGGTTGATTTCCCCTTAAATCGTTCGCACCAGCCAATTGGGTGTTCTATTATCTGCTCCTCTTCACTCAGGTCGCCCTACCTACTCGGAAATTTGAGCATTCTTCCTAGAAACACCGTTGACCGTGACGTCAGAGCTCTATCCCGAGTCCGAGGCTTCCCGATCGCTGTGTTGGCGTCGACTCTATTTGAACTAGCATTACCTCGTTGTTATTGTTTCGCGTACTTGTCTCTCGCGCTGTCTCCCTTCCTTCCATGCTAGCTGACCCGGTTGTATCCTCGTTTTTCTTCTCTGTCTTTTCTGTCTCTGTCCGATATCTTTTAAACATACTCGCGTGAAATCTACCACGCTCTTTCCTATTATCTAAATCTATAACTAAATAAGTTGCTACACCTACGCATCTCTTAATTCTATATGGCCCTTCATATAATGGCATGAACTTGGATGTTAACTGTTTTAATGGATCTGATACATTTAGCGCTTTTACAAGCACCAGATCGCCTACTTCATAATTCGTTAACCTATGTGTTGCGTCGAATTTTTCTGCCCGACGCAGGCCCTTCCTTTCCATTCTTTCTCTCACAATATCAATTTTCATTTCATAAGTTACTCGATCCTCTTCGTCTCGCAATATGCCCATTTGTTTATTCCAGTCCCGTAGCGGCTTCCTCTTGCATTGTAGTTCTAACGGTGTAAATTCTGTCGTGTCGTGATGGCTCTCGTTGATACAATTCTCGATTACTCTTATCCACTTAAACCAACCTGCATGGTTATTTGTTAAGAAAACTCGGAAAAATCTTCCCAGTTCTCGATTCACTCGTTCGACGATATTTCCTTGGGGGTGTCGTATTGAGGAAAATACAGCCATGATACCCTCGTCCTTGAGCTTTCGTAACCAGTTCTTAGCCGTGAATTGCGTTCCGTGATCGAACTGAATTCTCCGTGGCTTTCCATATTTCGAAATATAATCGTCGAATATTCGTTTAATCACAGTCGACGTGTTCGCTTTCTTCATGGGATATAGAGCGACGAATTTGCTAAATGCATCCAGTGTCACCAGGATATGTTTCACTCCACCCACCGAGACAGGCAGAGGCCCGTAAAAATCTATGGATACTAGATCTCCCGGTCCTTCTGGTATTATATTTTGCATCGCAGCGTAACTAGTCTGCACCGCGATTTTACTTCTCTGGCACACATCGCAAGTAGCTAGAAAATTTCGGACCATCTTTGCTAGATGCGGATATGTGAAATCCTCCTCTAGTATTCGTGAACACTTCTTCGCACCCAGATGTCCATACATGGTGTGGCACGTCTTTACCATCTCTTGAATCATACTTTTTGGTATTATCACCCGCCAAATTCCGGTCTTTGATTTTTTTTGTAAAATTCCTTTTTTCAGTCGGTACTTCTGCTCTTCTGTCTCTTCTCTTTCGACGGCCAGTAAGTCAATGATGATCCGTAAATCCTCCTGCTCTTTCTGTATGCTTTTTATGTTCTTCAATTTTTTCGCTAATTCGCGTGGAATTTTTTCGGCTAAAATTCCCGCAATCTGCACAATTCCATCCCTCTCAGTCAGGGATGCATCTCCGTTGTCTCTCATTCGGCTCAATGCATCTGCCACCACATTCGTTTTTCCTGAGACATGTTCGACTTGTAGATCATAGTCCTGTATGGCTAATGCCCATCGCATTAGTCTTTCAGCGGTAAATCGGCATGTCTTCAAAAAAATTAACGCTTTGTGGTCCGTCTTAATGAATATCCGTGCTCCTTTCAAATATGTCCTAAATTTTTGTAGTCCCCACACAATTGCTAGTAATTCTTTTTCCGTGGTCATATATCCAATCTCTGCTCCTTTCAATGTTCGACTTGCAAAAGTCACCACTCTTACTTCTCTGTCCTCATCTTCCTGTGACAGAATCGCCCCAAGCGCGTAGCCACTCGCATCCGTAGTAAGAGTATATGGTTTTCTTGTGTCCGGAAATCTGAGTACCACATCTTGACAAAATAAATTTTTCACTTTTTTAAATGTATTTTCCATGGCCTCATTCCACTCCCACCGTATCCCCTTCCGTAGGAGATTCAATAATGGTGCTGTCTCATGAGCGTGGCGATTTGTAAATTTAGTGTAGAAATTTATAAGCCCTAGAAATCCTCTTAATTGCTTTATCGTCCGAGGTGGTGGGTATTCGTGTATCGCTCTTATCTTCTCAGGGTCCGGCTTGAGTCCCTCCGTGGTAAGGATATGCCCGAGAAAAATCACTTCTTTCCGAAAAAAATGTGATTTACTAAATTTTAAAGTCATTCCATGCAGATGAAATCTCTCAAACAATTTCTGTAGATGATCCAGGTGTTCTTCATACGATGTTGACATGACTAATAAATCGTCGACAAAATTAATAACAAAATCCAGACCTTCGAGAACGACATCAAGGGCTCTTATTAGACTAGCCGTACTAGTTTTTAAACCGAACGGTATAACGGTAAACTCATAGCACTTTCCGTTGTTTTGAAATGCTGTATATTTTCGCGATTCCGGATGTAGAGGTACTTGCCAGAAACTACTAGTTAAATCCAGCGTTGACATTACTGTTCTTCCACCACACCGTTGAAAAATTTCCTCAATGGGGGGTGCATTATTATAATCATTTAATAAATAATTATTCAGCTCTCGTGCATCTAGACAGAGGCGGACCGAATTGTCGCTCTTCGTGACAGGCATCAATGGATTTATGTAGACACTCTCTGACTTTTGTATAATTCCCATTTTTAGCATGTGCTCAATCTCCTTCTGTACCCTCTCTCGCTGGGTCAAAGAGACGGGATATGAACGATGGAAATACGGTACCGGATCCTTCAACAGCAGTCGGTGTTCATACTTCGTCATCCTCCCAGGGATTTTATCAAAAATTTCTCTTCTTCCTTCGATGATCCCCTTAAAACATTGCTTAATCTCTGGCCTCAAATCCTGGCATTCCTCCATCTTCTTTTCGAACTCCTCCTCTGACAGGCTGATCATCTCTTCCCCTTCAAGGTTATCTTTCGCCTCCACGCCGGCACACATCTTACTTGGTGGAGCTGAGCGAAAATTTTCCGGATCCACGTGTCGCCATCTTCCTTCCTTCAACTCTGCAACCACTCGGTCCTCTACTGCCAGAATCCTCTGTTTGGCGTCGATTGATATTCTCAATGCCAGCATACCGTCGATACCAATCAACACTGGTCGCACCAACTTTGGCACAACCAGTACCTGTAGATCACCGCTCGCCCCATACGTTTCCATATTGACCATGATTTGTTTTCTTATTCGAGCAGTCTCCCCTGCAAACGCGCCAACCACCTGCGTCGACGTCACTGGTAGCATCGGGCATCTTTTCAGTACTTCTTCATTTTCCTGGAAAAACCTTTCTGAGACACACGACACTTCACTACCACTGTCTATTAAACTCATTTTTGATATTCCAGCTACAGTGATTGGTATTTCAGGACATCTCGGATGCTCCTCTTCATAACATTTACTCTGTACTCCCCCGACCTCTTCGTATAAAATTTCTCTAGGATTTTCCAATAGCGTTGCACACGTCACCTGCTCTCCTTCTTCCTCGTCGACCACCCTCGGTGCTGGCCCTCTGATATCTGGTACTGTCGGGACTCCGGCAACGTTTTCAGGACACATATTCTCTTTAGTAACACATGTGCCTTTACCGTCTTCCTGTACTCTGTTTTCCCTTGATTCAACCTGCCCTCGCCGTTTGGTGTCCTCCCCTTCAACCTTCTGCACCGCCCGTTGGTCACCACAGCAACGTTCTTCTCTTCTTCGTAAATTCCTCACTTTCTTCTTCTCTCTTTTCCTCGCGTTCATTTTCTGTCTAATGCTTTTTCTTTCTCTTTCTTCTAGCGTTGCGCTCCGTTCCACCAAGTTGTTGTTAATTATTTTTTTTTATCCCCGGGCGCAACGCTTATGCGTTTCCCGAATTGCTGTTTCCTACTCCCGAGCATTCTGGTACTGGTTCTCTCGGGATCGTGTGTGCCACGAACGGACCCTGTATACCACGATTTATATTGTGCACTTGACTATTCGGCTGCTGCTCCTGTCTCGGCAACTCAGGTCCCGCCGGCCTGTTGTTTTCCGGCCTCTGTAATTCTCCTGAACGATTTTCTGGCCAAGCCGGTCTCGATGGTTGCCATGGCCCGCTATTTTGCCATGGTGGTCTATCCCCCCGACCACCTGGCCGTCCTGGCGACCATGGACCACCGTTGCCGCCATTGTTTGCAGCATTTTCTCGATTTTCATAACGATTATATGGGCGTGCCGTCTGCTCACGCACCGCTCCTCTATTAAAATTCCTCTGGGGCTCTTGAGACGCGTATCCCCCGGTCCGACCAGTCACTCTTCGGTAGTTTAGTGGGCCTGCCACGTCCGTGCTCTCTAGGAGTTCCAAAAATTCGTCGATATCGCAGATTTGTCGAACTCTTACAGCACTGCGTACCTCCTCATCAAAATGTTTCGCGAGACGACGTATAATCACACGTGTTGCATACTCGGCCCGTGTCAACGCCTGACCTTCGGTATAGAATGATCCGAACTCTAAATTCTTCTTAACTTTGTCCTGCATGTCACGAGCCCAGTACCTTGCACGGAATTTTTCTTCAAATGTTTGAAAGTCGTGTACTGCACCCTCCACCACGAGCCACCAATCGTTCGCCACTCCCTTCAAGGCAGTTCCGATGGCGTGCCGAATTTCAGTATCCTCGATCCCACCTGCGATACAAAATTCGCGAAATTCCTTCAAAAATCTCATCGGTCTTTCCTTCCCATCACCATTATAGGTCGGTGGTTTTTGAGCTGTCGTATATAATCGTGTGACATTCAAACCCCCTCCAATAGTTTGTCCGAAACTCATTGACGTATTGGTTCTTCGCGATGACTCTTCTAATTTCTCAATCCTCTTATTTTGGTTCTCGGTAATTTCTTGTGCTGCTCGGATCACGGCCATCATTTCCTGTGTCCTTTTTTCCAATTTTTCCATAGTCACCTTCTGACCCGCGACCTTTTGTTGGATATAGTTATTCGTGACGTGTTGATTTTCCACTATGTTTTCCTGCGCTTCTTTGATTTTTCTATCCGTCCGAGACTCTACTGCTGCGATCCCTTCTACCAATGCGTCCTTCGTCGCCTCTCTCAATACGGATATTCTGCCCACACACTCATCCCTGATTTCCTGCTGCGTTCTCACTACCTCCTCGTGCTTCATATCGATATTTTCCTCCATTTTCTGCAGAAACTGCATCAAATCCCCCACACCGATCGGATCAGGTGGAATAGTTTCAGTCCTGTCATTTAGCCCAGACGTCCTGCCGTCTCCACCATTCACCTGTTGATCTTCCAGCTCCTCCATCAGGTTTCCACGCCCTACAACTGGCGTAATTCCCGATAGAAGTTGTATATTTCTTCGATCCCTTTGCCGACGATCATCTAAAAGGTGATCAGCTGTCGTGGATTCCCAGATGTATGCTTCACCACCTTCCGCAACCTCATCCTGCCGATGTTGTTCCTCTAAGCTCTCCATCATTCTTAACTCTTCAAGTTCCGTCGAGATATTTATATTTCCGTTTGATTCCATGTTCTGAATTTCGCTGAATTTATTTTCTTAACGCGCGTCCTAACTAACCACTGCAGTCTTTCTTAGTTGTGTCGAGCCCCACGTTGGGCGCCAAATGTAACGGTAATTTTTAACGTTATCATATATATTTTATTTTTCGTGGGAATTCGGGCTCGATCACAGGACTAATTAATTGAGACTTCTTAGTGGTTAACAGTAGGCCTTTATTCTAAGAAAAACAATTTCGTAAAAACGGCACTTTTTAATTTCGGTCACTCGATTCTTATATAATGTTCGGCTAATTCCGGAATTTCAGCGATTATTTCGACGATTATACTTTGTTTTATGTTTACCTCTCACGGTATTCTCGTAGGCTTCCTATTTTTCTTGCACCGTAGTGTTGTCGTACGCTCGGTGCACAGATATTTCACACCCGTTGCTCTTACGCTTCACATTCGCTCTTTTTATAGGGTGTATGAACCCTATTTACAATTCTTTGTCAGTCACCCGTCTTCCACTCATTCGCGCGTACTTATTTTTCCTATGTTTTATACGACTTATTCTATATTTAATTACAATTATCCTATCTCTATATTTCTTAATTCTATCTTTCGGTCTCGAAAATCAGGGAGTTCCCTCGATTTTAGTTATTATGATTTCCACTTATTTGCACATAAATTCGCGGAATTTCGATGCTCGGGCTCCGGTTGCGTCGCTACGCTTCGGTGTTTCACTTCTCACACACACACCTCAGATTCTCAGTGTACAGAGTGTATGAACTCTGTTTATAATTCTTTCCCTTTCGCTCTTATTCTGTTCTCGCTCTTTCTCACTTCCACTCGCACAACGGATTCGGTCCCTTGATTACCGCTCGTTTAAAGACCGCACTGTTCAATTTATTCTTATATAACCGGTTTTCTTATTTCTATGCACTATTCTAAATTAATAATACTTATCAACTACCGAATTTCATGTATCCGTCTACCTATAAATCCACTAGATCATCCCGTTTAACGTCCTAATGAGTAATCATGTAATGCTACTCACTGTTCGCAGATATTTTCATGCTCTCATTAGCTTTTCACTCGACAAATTCTCTCACAATCTATACCCTGTTAAACTTTGCTAAACCGCCTAAAAGACAAGAGAGCCTCCCTGTCCCCGCACCGGCCTTTTATATGCCTCCCCTTACCTCAGTCCCCTCTGTACATTTTTCATCAGGATTTTTAAATCTAACGCCTTCCTTGGCTGACGCGGTACGCTGTTGCCCCGCTCTCCAACTTCCCCTCGCCTCCCAGCAAAATCAGTTGGTCGCTGACCTGCTGTTCTGGTCAGCGAGGGAATTTCGGAGCGGAGATAGCCCGAGTTTTTCTATCTCGAGGCAATGGCCTATTGCCCGCCAGCCTCGGTACTTGTGTACCGAGTCTTTCGCTGAGGTGTTTTTATATGACCTGAGTATACTTTTGGGTTCCCCTAGTCGCTTGAAATAACGATCGATGCTCTAGCCTTGTTTGTTCAATGTATTTCGTGCTATCTCGTCGCTAGTCATTTCATGAGGACCTACGCTGATATGTGTGATTATGTCACAGCGTATGTATGTGGAATGGCCAAGAATATTATAAGAATATTATAATTGAATTGTCGCGGATTTATAGGTTTTTATGAAATGCGTGGTTATTTTATTGAATGAATTTGTCATGTTTAGATGAGTGAACTGAATTTATTGCATATTATGTTGTTGAAATAAATTTGACATATTGATGTTATTATTCATGCAATATTTTGAGATCTAACGGAGTCTAGAGTGATGTTTTCCCTCTGTCGAGCCTGAGAGAGATAAACTAATCATTCCGGTTCATAAATAAACTATATGAGAGAATACAAATTAATTAATTTTCACATCAATATTTTTAATATATGTTATCTATATTTTAAACTTATCTATAAAAACTTTAAAAATATAAATTAATTATTATATTCCCTTTTAGGATATACCAAAGAGAATTACAATTCATGTCAAACGCAACAAGAACTTGCAGATTCATTGGGCGTGACTCAACACGGCATTTCACATCGTTTGAAAACCTTGGGAATGATCCAAAAGCAAGGAAATCGGGTACAAGTTGAAGCCGAGAGACGTCGAACGGCATTTTTTCATGTGCGAACAGCTGCTTCAATGGCAAAAAAGGAAGAGTTTTTGCATCGTATTGTGGCTGACGATGAAAAGTGGATCCATTATGATAATCCAAAGCGAAAAAAGTCGTGGGAACACCGCGGCCGTGCATCAACATCGACAGCCAGGCCAAACATCCATGGCTCGAAGCTCATGCTGTGTATTTGGTGGGACCAGCTCGGCGTAGTATATTATTACCTACTGCAACCGGGTGAAACTATCACAGGAGCTTGCACCGAATACAACTAATGCGTTTGAGCCGAGCACTGAAGGAAAAACGGCCACAACATGAGCAAAGACACGACAAAATGATTTTACTACACGACAACGCTCCGTCACATGTTGCTCAGATTGTGAAAACCTACTTGCAAACGCTTAAATGGAAAGTGCTACCCCACCCACCGTATTATTCAGTCATTGCCCTGTCCGACTACCACCTATACCGATCGATGACGCATGGTCTGGCTGAGCACCACTTCCGTTCTTACGAAGAAGCCAAAAATTGGGTCGATTTGTGGATGGATTCACAATACGAGCAGTTTTTTCGATGTGGCATCCGTATGCTGCCAGAAAGATGGAAAAAAGTTGTGGCTAGCGATGGACAATACTTTAAAGAATAATTATGTTACTATTTTTCCACAACAAATGTTGAAATATAGAAAAAAAAACGGCGGTTTTCCATATACTAGTATACTCACAATACTTTCCATAAACCTTGATACTGAAACTGAAGCAGCAGCAATTAATGAATGCACAGTCGTGAGCGCCATAGAAGGATTAACTTTACGGAGATTTTGTATTAGATCTTGATATTCGCTAGGGCTCATAGTGAGAAACCACGTGGCTGGGCCATAGTGTTGATTTATGCAGTTCAGATTAGACCGATGTTTGCACCAGAACTGCTCATGAAGAAATTTGACCAGGAATCCAGCTATATTCTATCTGGGATTTTCACCTTACGGTCGGAATCTAGTCTGTCATCGAATTGGATTCCAAGCATGAAATGTAACGGCCGTCAACTGAACCGGGACTCCGGACTAGATCACAGACGGGTTATTTTAAGAGATGTGGTAGCATTGACTTGCAGTTTATTGCATTATGGATCGAACAATTATTAAATTTTCATCGATGAACTGATAATACATACCCCATTAACAAGGTAATAACAATACAGAAATATGAATTTTAAAAAAAGTACAACCGTGGCAACTCGAACTACTTATAGCGGCAGGACTAACTGCCGAGGACGGGAATTGAACTGTTGACCTAGTCGTTATACCTATCCTACCGACCTATGAAGTTAACACGCTACCCACTACGTTATCGCTTGACCTTGAGTTTTCTGTATTCAAATGCCCTATTAGGCCACCGGCCAATATGACCGATGCGCAAATATGATTGCAATAATTATGACGACGCATGACTATGTACTTGGTTGCTTCCTCTTGTTTTACTTACTCATAGTAGAAACTATGTTTTAGTGAAAGCTTTTTATTTTCAAATATTTCATATCGACGTGATTACAATGTTATAAAAGTCTAGAAATCCCATTGAGATAAAGTGTCGGATGCGCGTGTGCGTGTGCGTGTGTCTGTGCATGTGTGCTGCGTGCGTGCGTGCGAGTGAGTGAGTGAATGACTCTACCGTCGGATGGAGCAAGACACACAGAGAGAGAGAGAGAGAGAGAGAGAGAGAGAGAGAGAGAGAGAGAGAGAGAGAGAGATTGATTGATTGATTGATTGTATAATGAACAATATACTGTGAAATATAGTAACTTAACATAACTAAGTACGAAATATAGTATAGTTTATAAAAATCGTATGAAACATAGTGTCAACGAATGGTATAGAGGAGACGTGATACAATTACAAAACTTAACAATACTTAACTTATATCTGCATTCTCGAAAATATGCGTACATAAACGTGTTTTAAATACATCGAGGCTAGGCGCAGATGTGATGTGCGGCGCCAGTGAATCGTAAAAATATCTAGCAGACAGAGAGAAGGAATGCTAAAAAGTAAACGTGCGATGTGTTGGTATATTAAAAACCAGTAACGGTCGCCTTCACGATCGCATAAGAATATTTTTGATTCTTGTGAACAAATCAAGAATATAATATGGAGCCCTTGATATAGTAATTGTACATACTGATTCCAAGAAAGTATAGTCGTCTCGCCTTCACTGATAGCCACCGTAATTGACGCCTGAATGGCGTGATTTGCTCATCATATCGCAGATCAAAGATAAATCTGATACCACAATTTATCAGTCGCTGGAGTTGAATGTTTAATTCATCAGTCAGATAACAGCCGAATACCACCGACCGTTTGCAGCTTCTTTGCGCTCATTTCACTGCCGTTCATGCAGTCTTCGTTTAATCGCAGACCCCCTCCTCCCTGGGATATGTCGCTCGGCAGCCGAACTCTCACATAAATGTTTTCAGAATCTTTTACGATTAATACGACACTTTTAAAATAGTTATTGCATATGCAAAACGTTTCTTTATCATTTGCATTTCCCATATTTATGTTCCCCTATGGGTAGATAAGTCGCATCGATTAATGTGGTAACAGATAGTGCAGTACAGCGAGGAAATCAGCTGAGACTGCGGGGTCCGCTGTCTTGCTCCCTTGGTAAACAGCTGATAGAAATTATAAAATTAAAATAACTCTCTGCATCGCTGTTGTAGAGTGAGGTAGTACAATATTTCTAGTGTCGTCTCACTCTAAACTCAAAGATCTCTGTCCTTTCTTGATGCCCGCATTCACAGAGCTATTGATGTCGTGCCGTCCTTCGTAGACAAAAAAAAAGATTTACTCTCATATTATTCTAATAATGCGTACAATTTCTGAGATTTTGTACAGCGATTTAGCGGTTGTGTTGGTGATGGATTAAAAAGGCTGACCCGGACGCCCCTTTCCCTGCTGACTTTATACTAAGTCCCCTTGCCTTCTTCTCTGCCTCTGCCGTTATCCGAATCGTATCCCCATTGCATATCTTTAATTTTTTTGTCTAGTTATTTGCGCACTTTCATGGAAATGTTTTCTTAGTCCCACCTTTATAAAAAACACCCGTCTTTGGCATTTGACCTGCCTCTTCGCGGCCTTCCAGAAATCGTTAGATGTGACAAACAAGCTGCAGAATTTCTTTAAGTGAGACCGCCGTTTTCACCTAATTATCTCTATTCTCCTGATGTGTGGTGTCGAGTCACGGACCCACCCACTCGGCAGCAGCCTATTGGTGTGCTCCGACCGTTAGTCGTTACTATAGAGAATTATTTTATTTTACGGAAACTTTTGAATTAAACTGCGAGCAGGACTTTAACCGCAAATAATTAAATATTTTGGTTCGAGTCGTGGATATAAATGAGAGGAAGAGAGCACGCGAGAGAGTTTCACGTGCCATTTTTGCGAGAGGAAGCGAAAATGTGTTGGAGAAATTAACGTACATAATTGTGAAAAAACAAATTATATATATATAAATTATCATATATATTGTAACGGTTGTTTCCCGTTATCATTAATTTTTTATCTTCTGGGGGAAAGAAATCGGGTTCGAACACGAAGAAAATTAGTATAGACTTCTTAAGGAGGTATAAGTAGGGTTTATTTAACAATCAGTCAAAAATATTGCGATGTTCGGCTTGTTGGCCATACAATGAAATTCCGACGGAATGATATGTACGAAGGCCACTCGCTCTTCTTTATCTTCGACGCTCGTAGCCCTTCCACTCGTACGCTCTGAACCTTGGCGGCGAACTCCACAACTAGGCGGAATCGAGTTCGTCCATCTCTATATGCAGCCTCCTAGGCTAGTGATGCCAGAATCGGGATTTTTGCCCCTATCTCGCTGCCCTCACCACGCTGCCCGTGCTAGGCGCGTCAGGGGAAGGCTTGCGCCGCCCATAACAAATCTCGTCTCGATTGCGCTTTACGTTGTCTCGCCCCACCCACTTCACAACAGCCACTGCGCGGGCTTTTATGAAATGAGTTATAGAAGATTTCTTAATGAATATATATAAATATTATATATATAAATAAATAAATGATGAAAGTGAAGAAATATGTAAAACGCTCACTAATTTTGCAGCCGTCAGCAAATGAATAGTGCATTACAATATCCAACACCAAATTGTAGTCCTTTACACGAAAGGTTCATTACAATTTATTGAATAAAAAGAAATTGTAATGCTCTACTCACGTCCCAGGTCCTACCACGTGGAGGTCGCTGCATACTGTTGATTGGTCGGTGCGCCGGGTGCGCGCGCAGCGGGCGCTAAAGCAGACCCAGTGGAGAGGGTACCCAAACGGGACCAAAAATCCCGCTTCTGGCATCTCTGTCCTAGGCTGCTGAAGTGCGCCTTCTGCTGTAGAGACCTGTTGCTGGCGCGCCTGTCAGCTGAGTTCGTGCTCGCGTCATCTCGCTTTCGGAAAATTGGAAAAATTTCGATTTGCACGTTATTTTCCGTCCGGGTCTTCTGTCCGTAGTGTTTGTTCCGTCTCCGTGGATCCTTCGTGTGTCTTTCGTGGACCTTCGTGATGATAGTACCTTCGAGTCGTGAGTGATCACTTATTTATGCCGTGATGTCGCCCCGACTTATTATGTTCAGAGTATATCTTTCTTTTATTTATTTAGCAATAAGGTAGTGATCCGCGGATACGTGTGATGGCTTGACAGCCTGGATGGTTCCCGTTGGATTTCTAACTAGATGAGTTGTTCTCTTGCTCTTCTTTCTTATCATCCTGGGAAGCTGTGTCGTTCCGATCTGATATGCCTGACGGAGCTTGTAGAACAGATTTTCTCACTCCTGTTGTTTCGTTGGCCCCTAGTTCTTCTACTTTCCTTTCCTGGGATCTTATTTGACGGTGAGCCTCAAAGTTCCCTCACCAACTTATAATCCTTAACAATTTTCTCATAGTTTACTCTAAACATATCTCTCTTTGCTGCGAATGTTTATTTCTAGATTGTGGGGTCTACTGTACCCAAATTATTTCTGTAATTTTTCTTGGACGTCGCAGATCTCTCTTCCTTCTATTTCTGCACTCTGCTCCTGTGTCTTTTTCACAACTTCTGGTACGTACGCCCTGGATTTTAGTAGATGGTCTAATTGCAATGATCGTTATGTTGCGCTACCCATTTTCCTTACTTACTATTATCCTACTTATTTCTAATTATTCTACTCAAATTTTCCTTAGATGATTATCCTTAATCT
Organism: Cylloceria caligata; assembly: GCA_963942595.1. Lineage (NCBI taxonomy): Eukaryota > Metazoa > Arthropoda > Insecta > Hymenoptera > Ichneumonidae > Cylloceria > Cylloceria caligata. The sequence continues at coordinate 27,642,613 of OZ012709.1, read as the reverse complement.
TCTTAAACTTACTCGATTCCAACGGTTGATAATTACTACTTCCTGTTGATTGTTTGGCTTTTTAGACTTAATTTCCTTATTTTCTGTTGTCCCATCTCTATTTTATTTAAATACTAAATTGATGCTAGTACGTTCACTCGCTCTGCTTGAAATTCCTTGGATATTTTTTACCGTCTTAACACGTTGACGGGCTAATTCACAAGCTCTGCCTGAAATTCCTTGGATATTTTTCACCGTCTTAACACGTTGACAACCTAATTCGCACGCTCTGGTAGCTTGATCTCTATCGTTCGGTAAGAGATTCACAATTTTTAAATGAATTACTGTTGCGCACAAGAGAAAACTGTCTCGTGTGAGAGTTTCTACTGGAGAAGAGACTCCTTTCTGGTCGCAGTCTCTTTTATATCTCCCACCCTTCCTTTCCCACTCCGTTCTCTTTTCTTCTCTCAGTTCAGATTCTAATAGAATTTTGGTCTTGTTGCAGGTTCCCGCCACTGTGCCCTGGCATTCCCCTCGCTGCTTGAGCGGGGTCAGCTGGTCGCTGACCCGCTGTTTTTCGACAGCGAGGGAAGATTCCGCAATGGTGATGTCATACGTGTTCGGACCATGGCTTCAGTTTCGAAGATCGGGAACATTATCCTACCGTGTATCTGACTCGTTTCGTTTAATAAAGTATTATTTTCTTTTATTCTAACTTTATTTGCGTTTTTCTTTTATTACTTAATCTAGATCGACTGTGACTACGTCACAATGTAATATATATTGAAACGTTTCGCGATTTTTGGTCACTATTGTTTTTCGCTACGATGCGCGTCTGTTCGGCGGCGGCGTGAAATCGCGTAGTTTTATAATTTTATTTCGAGCGATATCGTCCTAGATCGTATGGAGAGTGGAGCTTGCTTGAAACCAGTTCGTGCTCTGGGCTGGATGGGAGGAGAAGTGTCTGTGGTTTTATGGATTTGCAATCAATCTATTAGTTTGTTATTAATATTTTTATTGTTTTTGGTTGTGAGACCTCAGTTTAGGTTTTGTTGCTTCGCATTTGTCCGTGACGGACATACGGTTTGTTACCCTTTCATCATTGGTCTTTGTATTGATTGGGTAATTCGTTTTTCTTTCTGGTGCTGAAGGCACTGATTGTTTGGTAATTGTCTGATTGCTTGTTAGTTTAGACAGAGGATGGAAGGACGTTCGTAGGACGATCTGGTCGTTCGTACGGATTTTAACGTTTGCCTGCGTTAAGATATTACGTGAGATTTTCTTAAATCTACGTATGCGGAATTACTTCCGGTATTTCGGTTTTTGATTCCATCATTCGTAAAGAGATGTGATATCGCCTTTACGGAGCTTGACACTCAATTTATCTGGTTAGAGGTTATCGCGTTTGCTAAGGCGCGCTTTTCTTACTACTATGTAAATGGAATGATTTCCAGTTTCCTTCGGGTTTTGACTCTATTATTCGTAAAGTGATGAGATATCACTTTTACGGAGCTTAACACTCAATTTATCTGTTTAGGGGTTATCGCGTTTGCTAATGCGCGATTTTCTTAATACTACGCAAATGGAATAATTTCCAGTTTCTTTCGGGTTTTGATTCTATTATTCGTAAAGGGATGAGATATCGCCTTTTTACGGAGCTTAACACTCAATTTATCTGTTTAGGGGTTATCGCGTTTGCTAATACGCGATTTTCTTAATACTACGTAAATGGAATAATTTCCAGTTTCTTTCGGGTTTTGATTCTATTATTCGTAAAGGGATGAGATATCGTCTTTTTACGGAGCTTAACACTCAATTTGTCTGTTTAGGGGTTATCGCGTTTGCTAATATGCGATTTTGTTTTTTTTTATACTACGTAAATGGAATAATTTCCTGTTTCTTTCGGGTTTTGACTCTATTATTCGTAAAGTGATAAGATATCACTTTTACGGAGCTCAACACTCAATTTATCTATTTCGGGGTTCTCGCGTTTGCTAATGCGCGAGTATCGAATATCGTGTCTGTGTAATTTTGATTTTGTGTATTTCTCAAATTTTTAGGATATCGTTGGCCGAATCCCGATGGCCATTGGTGATTGGCGTGTCTCTATTTGCAAGGTGTGGCTCATTTGCCGGGCTTAGTCCGCATACGGGGCGTTCCTTGGTACCTTCGTTAGATGTACCGGTCCGCCTTGTTTTTAATAATCGGACGTCTAGCTGGTGACATGCTATTTGGGATGTTATTGTTTTGAAATGCCCGTTCGCGAGATCTGCCTTTTGAGGCTCCGCCCTGCTAATGGTCGTGCGGTGAGCTTATAGTAGGAACGTGAATGTCGTGTGGTGAGGTGGGCGGATGTGAATTTACCTACCTATCTTTACTCATCTTTGTTATTGTTTGGGTCCCTAGCTATAGCTCGCTGTTCGCAAAAGACGCCGGGTTCGCAGCTATGACCAACTAGCTCTTCCTGTACCCCGGATACTGAGGCCTTTAGTCGCACTTGATTAAGCTACCTTATTGCGCCTTTAAGGGCTTTACAATTTGGTGTCTTAATTAGTGAGATTGGCCGAGGTATCCGTCCGTAGCAGGTGGTAGTTGGTGCTGGTCCTGACGTGGTCCCACCCACGCAGGTACACCCTACGAGTCGATTGCGCGTGGTGCAACAAGTCGGGATGCCACTCCCTTAACCTGGAGACACACGTGCTTCTTCATTCTGCAGAAGACATGTAGCCACGGCGCTATGCGTGGGGACACGTTAATGACAGAATGCCCCAACGCTGCGATTGGGGGCGGCCAAGGCGCAATGCAGGGGAGCCCTTTCCTCGCAGAGTATCCTAATTAATCCGTTTACTCAACTGACGGCCAGGACGCAATGCAAGGGAATCAGTTGAGCAAAAGAATACTGTTTGCTACCAAGATATTTCCCAAACGGTTAGTTCTTATCGTTATAGTTTCGTTCGGTCAAACGACGGCTAAGCGCAATGCAGGGGAATCGATTAATCGAAAGAACACTTTTTCGTTACATTCTGAGTTTAAAATGAATTTAGGATGGCTGTCGGGCAGCACTTCGTCTTGAAGAACAGATTTTCAACAAGAGCCTCGAGGCTTGTCCGGTCGTGGTTTATATAGTTTAAAGGATAGACCCCGAGGGGTGTTTTGGGGTATGTCACGTGATGTTTGTCGCCCTTCAATCACTAGGTGAAGGAGGTGCGGGGTGGTGTGTCGGTGTACCGTTATTTCTATATTTAGCCGGGCTTTGTCTTTTTCTGAGTTTGAACCGCGGTTCTAGCGAGGTTGAATTTCGTTGGTCTGTATTAAATTTCCACCCGCAGGAGGTTCAAAGTTTTCCTGAGAGTTTTTACAGTTTGATTAAGGTTTTTTACTGATTGTCGTCATGTGTGGTTTTACTTATTCTTTATATGTTTTTCCCTGTCTAACTTCTGGTTCGAATTTTGCTAGGATTGCTTAATTATTGCGAATTTGGTGTTTTATAATGTGTTTTTTAGATGTTCTTCCTAGATTTTTATGTTGTTTTCACTTTTGAGGGTTTATCCGGGTAGGGCTTGCCCTAGTCTCAATTTGTTAATTGTTTTTCGTGATATTTCGGTTTGTCTTATGCTTTTATTTCGTTATTAATATTTGATCCTTGAGTGGGGGTATGTGGTGAGGTTTCATGTGGAATCCCCTTGTCGTTCACTCTTGAGAATTTGTGGAATTTCAAGAGTTCCACTAATTCTTTTGTTGTTTCACCGTATCGTGGCGTTCTCAGCGCATCGCATTGGTGGGGTGTGGTTGGTTTAAAGGGTGACGCAGACTATGCCATCTTAGTACGGTAAGGCGTTTGTTGTTACGCGTTGTTCTGCCTGCTTCCTAATGGGGCGGGGCTTACTACGCTGGGGTCCGGTCTATAGTGTGTGGTATTGCTGTTTGGCCTGCCCCTCGTCTTACTCGTGCGAGCTTCTTGCGAGATGTGTTTGTTTTGATAGTAGTCTTATTTTATTTAGGTGTGGCCTATGTCTAACGCCATGCTGTTTCGGGTGGGTACTTTGCGGTTGACCGTGTGTACCTGCTTTTGTACTATGTTACCCTAGTCCCGCCGATGTTCGTCTTTTCTGTGTTTGCTTCTTTTGTTAATAGATTATCGATTTTTTGAGTGATTCTCTGTCTTTTCTATTAGTTTTTATCTTTGTCTGTGGGTGTAGGCTGGATGTGTGGGTGGTATTAAGGTTTTATTATAGTAGCGAATCGCCGTAATGGCGTTCCGTTACAATATATATACATCCATAATATTATATAATGACTACTTCACAATATAATATATATTATATATATATTATAGATATGTTGGAACGTTTTACGATTTCTATTTCTCTAACGGATTTTTATTTCATATTTAGTTACGCCGACCTACTCGTTATGTCGCCTACAATCGAACAAATAAAGTAAAAATAATTCCTAACTTCTTTTCTACGCGGTGGTGGGGAGTGAACATTATTTTCAACAGGTTTGTACTCTGGGCTGGAGCTACGGATTTATTTATTGGATGATTTTCATTCGTATTGTTTTTTTTTTATTTTTGGAAAGAGACCTCAGTTTGGTTTTGATTACGCATGTGTCTGTGATAGACGAGCATTTTTCACCCTTTCATCATTGGTCATCTTGTTTTCTTACGGGTGTTCATTAATCTGTGAGGAAATGGTATAGGTCGATAAGCTAGGTTGTGACCCTATCTGTTATCGCTTTAAGGAGGCATTTGATGGCCACGGCGCTATGCGTGAGAGTCAAAGCCTATACTATTGAACTTTAGTATTACGTCTGGTGTTTCGTTGCTAAATCTGCTTTTTTAGCAGTGCTCGGAGGTTTTATTTCTCCGGTTTTTCGCAATACATTGTGATGCAATGATTCTGCCGCGCTTCCTACGCGATCCTCTTAATGTTTATGAACGCGGGGTGAATCCTAATTCAATATGCCAATATTTTAAATATTCATATGGTGAGCGGGCGTCACCTTCTAGAGCTTTACACTCAATTCTCTTAACAAATATAATGATTCGGTGCGCTTTCGACGCGATCTCCTTAAATCTACAAACGCAGGGTAATTGTTTATCATCTCCTATTGATTTTAGTATTTATATGGTGAGCGGGTGTCACCATTTGGAGCTTTACATTCAATTCTTTTAGCAAATATAATAGTCACGCTTTTTGGCTACGTAATTTCGTTAATTTCTACGAATGCAGGATAATTCCTGCTTCTATAACGTTTCTACCGGTATTTGACTATTCATGTGGCGAGCAGGCGTCACCACATGGAGCTTTACACTCAATTTACAAATAGGACGTTAATGCCGGCGCGGGGAAATTATGCCATACCTTCGCGAGGCGATCTGGATGATTTGTTCGCTAACACCTATGTCTTCATACGTGGTCTCTTTGAGATAAATCGTGAGATTTATCGAGAGACACTGGTACAGGGTGTCCGCCGGGAAGGTATACTACTTTGTTTTGCCGCCATTTTGGTAAACGTTAGTCTTGACAGTTCATATTTGGCAGTCGTGAAGTAGACACGTGGCAAATTTATTATGGAAAAATATTCGATAAACCAACGTGTTTTAATCGTTAAAACATTTTTCCAAAATCAATCATCGATTACTGTGACGATGAGAAAGTTACGTGAAATTTTTGGGAGAAACAACGTGCCAACAAAACGCACTATTTATCGTGTAGTGAATGATTTCGAAGAAAGAGGGTCTGTAAGTGATAGGCCCAAGCATGGGCCACAACGTACTGCAAGATCGGCTGAAAACATTACTGCTGCTCAAGAAAGTGTTCAAAACAATCCATCAACCTCAATTCGACGCCGTGCTCAGGAGCTTGGTCTTCAAAGAACAAGTTTGGCCACAATTTTGCACAAGGATTTGCATTTGTTTCCATTTAAGATTCAGTTGACACAAGAGCTTCTTCCACAAGACCATTTACACCGCCGTACATATGCCAATAGGATGTTACAGCTGGCCCATGACAACCCCGATTTTCATGAAAAAATCATAATGAGTGACGAGGCACATTTTCATTTAAATGGATATGTGAATAAACAGAATAGTCGGTTCTGGGCAATGGAAAACCCTCAAATTATTCATCAGTCACCTTTACATCCATTAAAAGTGACAGTCTGGTGTGCAATTTGGTCAGGAGGAATCATTGGACCTTACTTCTTTGAAAATCAAAACGGCGTAACGGTAACTGTGAATGGGGAGCGATATCGTGATATGATTGAAAACTTTTTAACGCCACAACTGCATGCTTTGGGCTTGATTAACATGTGGTATCAACAAGACGGTGCCACATCGCAAACAGCCAGGATTACAATGGAATTACTGCGAGACCTCTTTCCACAACAAGTTATTTCAAAAAATGGTGATGTTGATTGGCCTCCACGGTCGCCTGATTTGACTGCTCCGGACTTCTTTTTGTGGGGATATCTAAAAAGCAAGGCTTATGCAAACAAACCAGAAACGCTTGAGCAACTCAAACAAAATATTCGTGATGAAATTAATGAAATACCGCGTGAAATGTGTGAGAATGTAATGAAAAATGTGCTCAAAAGGGCTCGCATTTGTGAGGCTAACAGAGGCGGACATTTATCTGATATTGTATTCCATACATAATTGCCGACATTAAATAAAACATTTATCAATATAAGATCCATTCTCTTTCATTTAATCAAAAATTATAAACAAACAAAGTAGTATACCTTCCCGGCGGACACCCTGTATAATCATTGGACGTTTATGTTTTCTCAGAGTTTATGCATTTATTTCCTATCGATTTTTAAGGAATATTCTGTACGCACGAATTACTCTGTCTAATTGTAAGAGTTGTATTTGAGCCATTGACTATCTAGTACTACAGGCGTGGAAGCGAGAGTGTTGTCATTCGTCAAGTCGGGTCTAATATACCTACTCGACGTCTCTCGTTTTTGTTATTGTTTGGTTCCTGAGCTATGAGCTCTTCTTTTACATATAAAATGTCGCTGTATCTTTCATACTATACTCGTACCGAGGTACAATGTGCGACAAGGGTTTGTCGGTCACTGGTCCATACACGCTGAGGAGCATGAAGGCACACACAACCATATGCTACGTGCGCGGTTCAGCAAGCCGGGACGCTACACCCGGGGTACCGTGACGCGCGTATTTGTTGTTTTAAGGCTTGATTTGCGTCTTTTTCGTGTTTGGTTACTTCTCTCGTGACAGTGTTACATCGGGGGAGGTGTTCATGCTTTTATTTGTTGCTGAGAGTGCATTTATATGATCTTTTGGTGTTGTTTTCAATAGATGTTAATCGCATGAGGGCTGCTGTCGCGTGGTTACATGGGACAGTACCCTGTGTTTCTGCGATTGGTGGGAATTGTGGAACTGTGAATGTTTCCTCGCTCGCCGTGTACCTGCCCCGTAGTAAGTTTGATAGGCCGTGCCGGTTCCTCGCGTGGAGTCTGTTCACAGAGGAACTTATTCTAGCGGTCCTGCGTACGATTGAGTACTATCCCTAGAGGGTGTGCGTTTAGCTGACGCTTCGTTTCAGCCTACTTGCCTTTTTTGTTTTCCTGGTTCTGCGGGCGCCTCTGCCCGTCCTTATTGTTGATTTATTGGTTTTATTTTATATTTTTGCTTCCTTTTAGTAATCAATGTTAATGTAAGTTTATCGCGCATCCCTTGGCCGATGTGAACGGACCTTTGCGTCATGCATGCTGCTAATGTAAATAGGCGTGCCACAAAGGATCTTTGTTCGGGCTCTCTCTGGAGTGTTCGGGAGCATCGACGCAGCTACGTGTAAGCGTGCTCTCGGCTGTTGCATTGTATGCCAATGCAAGCGGACCTATATTCCAAAGATACTGAAACAAAGAGTCGTCGGCGAGAAGCCATTATAATAAAAGCTATTAAAATAGACGTGTGAATTCTATTCCGATTCCTTTAAATTCATCCTACACACATTAATAAAACAATAAGCATCATCAATCAATATCGTTTGTGCGGCGTATAAAAAGTAGAATACGTAAGAAGAATTAGTTTTATGTGTTCTTTTGTATTTTGGTAGGTGTTCCTAATTTTATCATTTGATATGTATATTATTTGATATGAATGCCCCAGATGCGTTCCGATACAATATATATATATATTTTTTTTTAAAATTGAAATAAGCTACCTGTTAAGTCGGCGTGTTTGTATACTCGATATGTGTTGTTTAACGAGTCATTATTTTTGTTGACCTCTCAAACGTCCGAACCACCCACTCTACCTTGAATAGCTGCAGTTTGCTTAGGTTGAGTCCCGTCTCGGATATCGTAACTTTATTCCCAGCACGTAAGCAACTGGCTCGCACTTCACAATAACAAAATTAAAGGGATGGAAGTATCATACCTTTTATGTTTAGATCATAGTGTTAACTTTCAAGTGTCTTGTGACACTTCAAGTTTTATTATCGTTCCTGTATACGCATATTGTCAACGCGCAACCAAGATTGATGTGGCAAAAAGCTGAAATACGGTAATTAGTTACGTTCGGATATGACGACAAGCAACATGTCCCGTTTAGATTTTCATTCGAATAAACATGCTCAATAATTTCCCAGATCGACCAAATAAC